>BGNK01001469.1:88371-145899 GCA_003297005.1 Symbiodinium sp. clade A Y106 | reverse complement strand
TGTATTTCTTAATGTTTTGGGATCCTGTGGGTGGGTGGGTATTAATCCAAGTCAAACTTGTAAGCTGGACTAGAAGCTGCTCGATCCGGAGCTGCTGAACCCTAAACCCTAAACCCTAACCCCCCCCCCCGTTTGAGTGCCTGCGAAAAGGACCGCATCGGCGAAGAGGCACTTCAGGCGCTCACCAAACTCCTGGAGGCAAGCCGAAAAAAAGGGATCCATAAGGGTCCCTTTAAAGGGATCTATACGGGCTCCTTTAAAGGGATCTATAAGGGTTCCTTCAAAGGGTTCCATAAGGGCTCTTTAAGGGATCTATAGTCTGTAGTGAATCTATAGGGCTTTCAGGGTTTAGGGTTTAATTAGGGTTTAGGGTTTAATTAGGGTTTAGGGTTCAGGGTTTGGGGTTTGGGGACGGGAATCCAACACCACTGCCCTTATTAAGGAAAGACACGAAACAAAGGCTGGTGGGAGGAAGCTTATCGGTTTCAGGGCTTAGCAGCTTAGCAGGATGACCTGTTCATGTTTACAACGACAGTTCAGAGAATGGTATAACAGAACACAACGACCATCAGGTTCAAAAGTCAGGAGAACCACGGATGCAGCTAAAAGGGAGACAGTGCTTGTAAGCGACAAAGGTTTCGATGACTTCAGTACAGGGAGGAGCACAAGAAGCAGCAGATGTCCAAAAGGAGCATTCCGCCCTCATTGCACGAACCCTGAACCCTAGACTCACACCCCGCAGCACGTGCCCGAGCTCTCCCAGATGCGCTCTTCAGTGACCAGATTAGTTTTCGGCCCGTACCCTATACCGTAGTATTAGTGTGCACACAATTTTTTTGTTTTTTTACACCACGAGACAGGTTTAAGTTTTCATGCTTCTATGGTGAGGTAAGGGCTCAGAAGATTGACATTTCGGGTAAATTGCTCGTCTACATGACGACTCAAAGAAAGCTCTTCTTAGCTCCTTAAAACAGAGCCGCTCATGACTCCCAGAGCCCTGATATCATGACTTTACGAAGCTTTCCTGGAGCCCAGAGCAGCCCTAGAACCCTCTATGAATCCTACAAAAAACTATTGCGAAGTCGCCTAATAACTTATCAGAATCCCTCAAGCTCAAACAAAAGCCCGACGGTCCAAAGACCAATTTCCTAAAAGCTATCCTAAAACCCACGCATCTAATTCCCAGCCCAGGCACCCTTAGCCCTGACCCTTAACTGGGCTTTGGAGTACCCTACTTTAATACTTTTTTTTCTTAAAGGAACCCTTATGAAATAAAAGTTTATACTTTTTTCTCCCTGGTTACTTAACAGCCCAGTTAACCCTCGTCCTTAATCCCCATACCCTGGACCCGAAACCCTAGACCCGAAACCCTCTGGAAACCCGAAGCCCTGAGCTCGAAATCCTAACCCAACCCCAAACCCCTAAACCCCAAACCTCAAACCATGACGCTCAACTCGGGACCCTTTCTTTCGAAGGGTGCCTCGGCGACGGTGGAGTGGCCGCAGAGGCACCCCCCCCCCCACCCCCCCGATGTTGAACTTTCGGGCGGTTTTAGGGGTCCCCTGCACGGGATGTATATGTCAAGGGTACTTTTTTTTGCGGGGGGTTAGGGTTCAGGACACATTTAATATTTAACCCCGAGTTCCGTTTTCGGCTAGCTTTCTGTTTTGTAATGTAATGGGGTCCCAACCTCGAACAGCCGAGACTAGGAACAGCAATGGGGACTTCTAAGCTGAAGGCTTCAGGGTATCAATTCCTAAGTTGAAGTCTACCTTAACCTACCAAAACCTACTTTTTTGTAGGGTCCCTAAAAAATCCATATTAGGGCTTATATTAGGAACCTACAAAAAAGTAGGGTTTGGTAGTTTAAGGTAGTTTGGGTTAGGGTTTAGGGTTCAGGGAGAGGTCTGGTAGTTTGGAGCTTTGGGGCGTTTTGGGGCTTTGTGGGTATCTCGGGTTGTAATTCGGGGTTTTAGGGTTTGGGGTGTTAGGGTTTCAGGGTTTGTGGGTTTCTGTGGTTAGGGATTTCAAACCCCTAAACCCTAAACCCTAAACCCTGAACCCTAAACCCTGAACCCTGAACCCTGAACCCTGAACCCCAAAGCCTAAACCCTCGGGGTTTGCGGTGCCCTAGCTTCCTTTGGACAAGGCGACTCGTTGCTCGCTTAGATCCTTTTGGTTGCTGGGTTTTGGTTGAGGAGTTTAGGTTTTACGGTTTAGGGTTTAGGGTTTACGGTTCAGGGTTTAAGGTTTAGGGTTCAGGGTTTAGGGTTTAGGGTTCAGGGTTTAGGGTTTAGGGGGGTTAAGGGTTTAGGGTTCGAGGTGTACGGTTTAGGGTATCACAGTAACTAGGTGGCGGCCCATGCCTAGCCTTTAAACCCTAATCAACCCTGCTGATGTGCATCTTCGGCAATCTCGCTAAGGAATTTTTCAGAGCTTTCGACAGCCTAATATCGGGGATGCTTGAACACACAGGAATTCTATATGTCCCAATTCCTTGATGCGTCTTGCCGCATAGATCCGCATAGATGCCACCAGAACATGTGCCCAAATAGTATATACTTTGGCCTTAGTAGTCCCTATATAGGTACTTTGGGGCCAAAGTATATACTATTTGCGTACATGGACCCTTAAACCCTAAACCCTTATAGAACCCTTAAAGGAACCCTTATGGTACTCTTAAGGGAATCCTTAAAGGAACCCTATTTCGGTACATGGACCCTTTGGGTTAGCTCCTAAATCAGGCGATGGTGGCCCAGAGAGCCCAATACCCCTTAATTAAAGAATATGGCTGAATATGGCTTAAATCATAATATGAAGCCCCTTGTAATTTGAGGTATATTGCTTAATTAAGGGGTATTGGGCTCTCTGGGGGCTCCGAGCCCGAACTCAATCCGCAGTACGCGGAGGTGTGCTGGGAAACCTGAGACCCTACTTGGGAGGTCCAGGGGTGGTTTTTAGTGGGGTTGTAAGGGTTCCTTTAAGGGCCCCTTTAAAGGGCTCTATAGGGATTTAGGGTTTAGGGTAGTTATCAGTGGGGTTATAAGTCCCCTAACATGGGTTATAGGTATAGTTACCCTACTTGCAACCCTACTTATAAATACCCATGAACCTCCAAGTAGGCTCGATCAAGTTCTCATAAAACTCAGAAGCCCTAAATCCTTACTGAAGGTCCTATCTTTGAGTCCCATCTTGCAGCCCACAATCTAGACCCAAGTTCGGGACACCCTGAGCCAACAAACGGTTTCCAAGTCCTCAGACTCCGGAACGCCCAGATCCACCATGAGCAAGGCCTTTCAAACTCTGTTTAGCTAATGCTGTACCCTAAACTTAGCCGTAAACTCCAAACCCTAATCCCTAGACTCTACCCTATCTTCGAAGAACCCCAACCTGTGATTCTTGATTTTTAATATTGTAGTGGCCGGAACCCCAAGCCCTTTGCTTTGAGCCTTCAGCCCTTTCCAGGCTGTGCATCGTCGTTGCCGGCCGGAGGAATCAGCTCACCCAGCTGCTGGACCCCTGGGTTTACCATAAAGGCCTAAATTATTGCCTATACTATTTTGGGGTTTCCTGATTACAATGAGAGTATCATGGGCCCCAAAACCCCATTCTAATTATTGAGCCCCCTACATTAGGGGCATTGGGGTTTAGAAGGCTTGAAAGGGATGTCGTACAGGCTTTATGCGGCTTTAACGGGGGATTGCAAAAGGCCTATAGGCTGTTAAATGGAATGATCATGGTTTTGGAGTGTTCTTCATAATGTGTCTTATTGCTCCTTTCTATTAGTAGCCGCTTGAGGGCAGCGCGAAAGTGCGGCTCCACAGGCCAGACTGTGCACTTCGCCACGGCGAACCGTGGCGCGCACCTACCGGAACTCAGCAACTTGCCTTCTAAGGTAAGAACCCCATCACAGTGCTACCACGCTGCTTGGGGAATAAAAAACAGATCCCTTTGTAGTGTAAGGCATCTTCCTTGACTACGACATCCCTAAAGTCCTAAAACCCCCCAAACCCTAACGACCTGAAACCTTAAACTGCCCAGACCCTAAATTGCTCATTGCGCTCCCTGCGTATATAAAAACACTACTGCCCTAAACCCTACTACACCCCAAGCCTATGCTCATTGGGCTCTCTGGGTCAAGGAGACACCCGGAGTCGGTCCGTGCATCTTCGCCAAGTTTGAGTTCTCGGCCACTGAACTCGATTGAAGACTGCTTCAGGGTTTAGGGGCTAGGAGTTTAGGGGTTTTTCCCCGGTTTGGGGTTTAGGGTTTAGGTCTAGGGTTTAGTGTTTATGATTTTATTGTTTTAGGGATTGAAGACTGCTTTTCAGGGTTTGGGCTGTTTCTCGCTTTGAAGTTTCACGTGGTTTGTTGAACGTTTTGGTTCGTTTGATTTTGTTTGTTACGGCTCGGAGGGTTTGGTTCTTGGTTTGGTTCAGCCTTCTACGGCTCAGTTTGGAGATTTCCTTAGGGTTCTGGTATGATACAGCCCAAAACCCATTCCAATTGCTTAGGCCCTATATTCGTTGTTTGTTTCGGGCTTCAAGCTTTCGTTCTGCTGCTTCACAGGTTTACCTACGGCGTCCAAGTACCGCTGTTTGGGGTATTTTATCTCCGAAAGTGCCTACACCCCAAACTCTAAACCCAGTGCAGGAATATCAAGAAGTTGTCGCGATGTTTCACCGTACCGTTGCAGCCCTTGTAATTTCAAAGCTTCATCATTATACAAATAACAACAAACATATTGATTGTGATTATGATCGTTGTTATTCTCATTGTTAATATTTTGTTTGCTCCTGGCTTGCTGGGACTCCCCGCCGCAGGCTGGGGGCTGGGGTGGAGAGGTCTTCGGGAGGGTTTAGGGTTTAAGGTTTAGGGTTGTTTAGGGTTTGGGGTTTAGGGCTTTTAAGGGTGTAGGGTTTACGGTTTAGGGTAGATATTAGAAAATGCCGAGGCGCGCATGTGCGCCCGTGACGTTCAAGGTCTTGATAGGGTAGGCCCGGGCTTAGGATTTAGGGTATTAAATGCGGTAGCGTTTAGGCTCAGGGCTTGCAGAGGTTTCGGGGTGGTCAGAGACTTTTAAAAACCGACTTGTATTCGTAAAATCAGGCAACGGTGTCCCCAAAGTCTGAGTTCACGGTTGCGGTGTTACGATTAGTATGCAGTGCATATCTCCGTAGGGTTGTAGTTGGATGAACCTAGGAATTACTTGCATTTTCACAAGAACCCGCTTGAGAACCTACTTACCTATTGAACCTTATTAAGTAGCTCCCATGAAAACTCTCTACTCGAAATGCTGTTGCGGCTCAGGATCTCACGGCGGCGGAGGTTGTCAGAGCCTTGAGCACTTGGGGGATTGCTGTGAGAGTCGCGAAGACGGTTGATTTCGCTTTTGGGCGGGTGTGGGTCTTAAACCCTAAACCCTAAACCCGAATTAAAACCCTAAACCCTAAACCCCAATTAAAACAATAAACCCTAAACCCTAATTAAAACCTTAAACCCTAAACCCTAATTAAAACCCTGAACCCTTAACCCTAATTAAAACCCTGAACCCTAAACCCTAAACCCTAATTAAAACCCTAAAGCCCTAAACCCTAAAGGGTTTACAGTTCCGGTGGGTTTTGGGGTTCAGGCTCGGTCTTTGCTGTGCTTGGGATCTGGGATTCAGGTTCTTCAGGGAGTTGGATTTTGTTGGGTTTGGGGTTTAGGGTTTATGATTCGAGATTTTGTTGGGTTTGGGGTTTAGGGTTTAGGGATTCGAGATTTTGTTGGGTTTGGGGTTAGGGTTTAGGGATTCGAGATTTTGTTGGGTTTGGGGGTCTAGGGTTTAGGGATTCGAGATTTTGTTGGGTTTAGGGGTTTGGGTGCTTTTGGATGACGATGTTTGCAAACTCAAGAGGCCTCCGACCCGACGCACTTTTGCTTCCTCCTGTTTTCTCGGAGTTCGTTTGGATATGAAAACATCGGGAATTCCGATCTCCGCTTGACGATGGGATGAAGCTTTGTGGTTTCAATAGTATTAATTAGTGTTCTGTGGGTGGTAGTTAGTGGCCTAAGAAGAAGAAGCTGTTGCCTAAGAGCCCATGTTCGTTTGAGATGCATAGAGGGCTCGTACTGTGAAGGAGCCATGTTATTTCAAATGCTAACCTCGAGAGTTCAGGCTGTTCGCGGGCCGGCTTGTGGACCAGGAAAGCTTCAGTAGCCGCATTCCGGTCGAGGCAAGCGCAACGTTCAGAAACAACGTCTTAAACCCGCAAACGCTACCCAGCCACTCCACATCCCTTAACAGCAATCGTCAGGCCCAAGCCCAAGAAAGCTCAGCAATAGCAGCAAGAGTAGAAGGAAGCAAGTAACCAAGTAACTGTACGATCAGCAGTCAGTGCCCTAAACCCTGACCCCGAGCCCTTAATCTCTGAACTCGTAACCCCTAGTCGTATCTGCGACCGCCACCATGCTGATGGAGTTTGCAGCCCTCACGCTGGCGATCCTTGTGGCGCTCTGCGTAGTGGTACTTTGCGTGCAGGCTGGGCTTCGTGGCTGAGATCTCTAGAATCTCTGGGAAACCCAGCCCCCGAGCTGCCCACTCCAATAAAAGCCTAAAGCTAAAACCAAAGCACTGACAAGCCCTCAAGCCTAAGCCATTTAATTCCACTTCCATGTTATTATGGTCCTGAAGCCTACACCCTTGCAATGGAACCCTCATAGACCTCAGCAAAACTTTGACAAAGACCTTAAGCTCTAAACCAGGCTCTCCTTTCGCTCTAGGGTTTTGGATTTAAGGGCCCTCGGACAGAGATCCTCGTAAGAATCACCCGCAACCCTGAGCTGTAATAAGCAAAAAGCACTCCGAAGTACTTACGAAACGGTTTAGGGCTTAGGGTTTCGGGTTCTCTACTCAGAGCTGGTTCTTTGGGTTTGAGGGTTTAGAGTCTAGAGTCTACTCTGGGTTTCAGGGCTTACTCTAGGCTGGTGCTACGGGCTTCGGGCTTAATACCGGGGCTTAAAGAATTTTCCACTACTATTTTGGGGGTTCCTGATTATAACTATATAGTATAATGGGCCCCAAAACCCTATTCAAATTATTAAGGCATAGTACTCTGAGATGGCCTTTCAGGTTTAGGGCCTACTCTGGGCCGCCTTTCGACCTAAAGCCTGTATAACCCTAACCTCCTTTTCCCGAAATCCCACCACCTACTCTCCAGCACCCCAATATATAACAGCCTTTCCCGAAATTCCTACACCTGCGGTTGATGATATAAATCCTGCATTACCAGTAATAAGGAATATACCATAATTCCCATAATTTAGGGTCCCGAAGGTAATGCAAAATTTATATCATCAGCAGTAGTACCCAAAATCCTAAAACCCTCCAAGATCCCCGAGCCGCTCGCTTCGGGAAGGAGCAGGAGACGCGGCGAAGATCTCAGGCTCAGTCCGACCCCGCCAGCCCCGACGTTGAGGAGGAAGCCGACGTCCGCTACATGCATAGAATCTGGGAAAGAACTTAGAAGACCCCAAACCCTAAACCCTGAACCCTAAACCCTAAACCCTAAACCCTGAACCCTAAACCCTAAACCCCAAACCCTGAACCCTAAACCCTGAACCCTAGACCGTAACTTAAAAGCTTTCTGCTCTTGGTCTTCATGGGTCTAGGGGTAGGGAGCAGAGTTCAGTTCTGGCATATCATGCCGTCCTCCAATATGGGAGTTTCCGAAAATTAGGGGTACCTTATCTGGGGGTCCTTATAATAAGGATCCTACTATTTGGGGTACTATATTAGGGTCCCCTATTTTCGGAAACTCCCATATGAATCCCCTGACCTCTCAACACTGGAGCGCCCGTGCTTTTTTCCAAAACCCAAATCTCAGATCCCTGAACCATGCACGCCTAATCCCAAACTTCTGAACCCTGTAAACCCTAAGCCCTAAACCCCTAAACCCCTAAACCCCTAAGCCCCTAAACCCCTAAACCCCTAAAGCCCTAAAGCCCTAAACCCATTTCCTGTAAACCCTATACCCCGAAGTCTGAGCCCGACAAGGATTCTTCTTGCAGCGCAACGGCTACCCGAAAGCTCCAGAGGCCCCCGCGACCTCAAAACAGTAATGTAGTTTAGGGTTTAGGGTTTAGGGTTTATTCGAATAGGGTTTAGGGGGTGTGTATCATACTCGAATTGCTTTGGCGAGTAGGAGGGCTTCGTCACGTCGGGTTCTACTTGAACCCGTACACGCTAAAGAAAATCCCTAAACCCCTTGTGTTGGCTGCTTTCTGGCTTGGGTCCAAACCCTAAACCCCTAAACCCTCAACCCTAAACCCTAGACCCTCAACCCTAAACCCTAGACCCTAAACTCTAAACCTCTAAACCCTAAACCCTAAACCCTAAACCCTAAACCCTAAACTCTAAACCCTAAACCCTAAACCCTAAACTCTAAACCCTAAACCCTACTGCCCTGAAGGGACCTCAAGATGATCTCCGGGAGGTCGTGGTGGATTCTGCCTGGCTTCTTGACGTTCTTCACACTTTAATTAGGGACCCAAAAAGCACATAAGCATAAGCATTTTATGGGGATATCCCTACCTTACGGGGCTTCATTATAAGGGGGGTTATATGGGATATCCCTATCCTAATTTTGCTTATGTACTTTTTTGGGTCACTTTAAGGGCTTTTTTAATGATACCAGGGTAATGTACGGGTTTGAGGTTTTAGGGTGTAGGCTTCAGGGTTTTGGTTTAGGCTTAGCATGGTTCTTGCCTGGTCCGATTCCTTATGCCAACATGAAGGATGCTGTCAGAAGAAGTTGAGTGTAGAAGGCCTGCGAAGGAAGGTAGTTTCTGTGCTCAGTGTCAGTGGTCGTCTTCTTTTCTTCGTCATCACGTAACTGCACTAGTTCGCTTCAATGACGACTAGGGCTTGTGCACATTAATCACAACGAGCGTTCATCAGTGATACTAACAACAAGAAGCACGTTCCTGGCATTGCAGACTGAGGGTATCCAAAACAGCGGGGGTTGCGGGATCTGGCCTTCAAGACCAACATGTTACTAGGAGGTTCATGGGTAGTTGTAAGTGGGGGTATGTGTAGGGCAACTATACTTATAACCCAGATTAGGGCACCTATAACCCCACCCTGAACCACCAAGTAGGATTTAGGGTTTTATGTAGGCTGTGGAAGTAGGCCAGGAGGCCCAGAGCTCGTACTCCTAAGCCTGCGTTCGCACTTTCAGCACCTTTGACCCCCACCCGGCTGCCTATCCCTAAATACCAAATGTAGATATTCCAGAACCTCACAACCGTAAGTCGGGATATCCCTACAGCAGAGCCTACTATATAAGACTGAATGCTAGTAATACTTTCCTTAAAGAGACTTTTTGGGATGGTGTCCGCCAAAACTCTGTTCCACTCGCTAAGGCTCCTATGTCAAGTACTCCTCAGACCGAGCCCCGCTAGCCCCGAAGGAGTCACCAACCTCCTGCAGTTAAGTCTAGCAGAGCCCTAAACAAACCTTAAAATCTCTAAGGCCTAGACAGTCGTCCCAAAGCCCCCAAACCCAAGCCCCAGGCCCTAAACCCTGTACTACCCTACACCCTGGATGCCTTTACCCCCCTGAAAGACCTAAACCACCCTGGACTTAAAAGAAACCTCTCAGGACAGAGCCTGCCTGCCAGCCGAGCACCTGCATCATCTGCCTGGAGCCGGTGATCCCCGAGCCTTCCTCCGGACTTAGAGGGTTTAGACATTTGTTGGGGCTCGCTGCTCTTTGAAGGTTCTTCTAGGGCTTTTAAAAAGGATCTATTCGCGTTCTGTTGGGGAGGTTAAAGTTTAGGGCTTACTGCTATTTGCAGATGCGGATTTCTCGAAAGCATCTATTAGGTTCTGTTTGGGAGCTTGTGGGTTTGCTTGGGTCGCTTGGAAGCCAGAGGGGGTGTTTCGGTTCCGGGGTTTTAGGGTTACAGGCCGTGGCGATGTTCGAGGCGACCTTGAAGCAGTCCAGAATGCCCAAGCGAAATTCACAACCAACCGTTCTTTAAGCCCTCGAAATGCTATGAACCCCATGGAATAGAGATGCCCATGAAGTCGAGTTGCAGGGAACCCTAAGCCCCAAGTCCTACAATCCTGTAACAGAGTCTTCCAGCCTAAACCCTAAACCCGAAACCTCCAAACCCCTATTCCTAAACTCAAAACCCCCGAACCCTAAACCCTAAACCCTAAACACCTAAACCCTAAACGCCTAAACCCTAAACCCTAAACACCTAAACCCTCAACCCTAAACAAAAAAGCCTAAACAACCCTGAAACCTAAACCCTAAACTCTCCGTAAACCCGGAATCGATAGCTCAGGAGCAGCCCGTCCGCCGGCTGCGCTGCAACCACCAGCTCCTTCCCTGCCTTGGGGTTTAGCACTTATAAATAGCCCTAAACCCTAAACCCTAGACCCAGAGTTTAGGGTTTAGGGTTTCCGAAAAAGAGGGGTACCTTATTTTGGGGTCCTTATAATAAGGATCCTACTATTTAGGGTACTAGATTAGGGTCCCCTATTTTCGGAAACTCCACATATATATATATATGTATATGTATATGTATATGTATATGTATATGCACATATGTATGTATAGATAGATAGATAGATAGATTGATTGATTGATACTAAACTGTATATTGCAGGCTGTGTACGGCTGTGTACGATATACTATAGAGTATATGTTATGTTTTGTATAGCACATATTCTTGTGATCGGGCTTATCGCACATACATCTCTAAACTCTCAATGGGTTTTGGCGCGCAAGGCAAAGGCGTTTGAGGTGTTCGGCTTGTCGGGTTATCGGGTTGCGGCTTTTGTGTTGTGACGGTGGTGTTGGCTGTTTTGACTGCGAGTCTAATGGATTGCTGTACTGCAGCTTCGGTTGCGGGAAGCCCTATGAAACGGTCACAGATCCCTTAATTAGAAGGAACTTTTTTGAACCCATGTACTGCCCCCTGAAGGAAGCCAATCGAACCCTTGTAGAGCCTCTAAAAGGAACCCTACAGAACTCAACAAAAACTACAGAGCCCTCAAGTGGAACCCTATAGAACCCTGGTTCATCCCCTCAACAGGCACCCGAGAGCGTAGAGAGCCCTTGAAGATCCCTGCGAAGGAAATCCATGGAACCCTTGTAACATGTAAAAATAACCCTAAACCCTAAAACCCTAATCCCAAAGCCCTAGACCTAAACCCCAAGCCCCTAAGCCTAAACCCTCACGATCCCTTTGCGTGCGGCTACTGCCACTTCGCGCATGCGCATCGCCTTGACACGCGGTTTACGACTGGTTGAACGAGGGTTCAGGGATCGGGGTTGAGGATGGTTTAGGGTTTAGGGATCGGGGTTTAGGATGGTCTAGGGTTTAGGGCACTTCCTCATAAGTAGGTTGGCTTTTGTTCTGTCCATCGGTGGCTGCTCTGATTGCCGCCGTGGGGCATAGTTCTCCATTCGAATATGGCCAGAAGCACGATCGGTCCCCTAACGTGAAAGGTTTTGGCTGATCTTGCAATTGTCACCACAATCACGAAGGAACGAGAGAATCAAATATGAATCAAGAAACATAACAAACGCAACCACAGGGAAAGGACACAGTGACAGACCGGAGCTCTACGACTACTTCCCGACATGAATCCCTCTAAACCCTAACCCTAAACCCTAAATGCTAAACCCTAAGCCCTAAACCGTGCCTACAACCCCCAACAGCCTGAGGGTATCCTGTTCAAGGTTCAGGGATTAGAGTTTCGGGTTTAGGGTTTAGGGTTTCGGGTTTAGGGTTTAGGGCCCGAGGTTCCACCCAGACTGCATCCTGCAGTGGTGTTTGAAGCGGCACCTCGTCCGCTAGGATTCTGGGTGAATATGGGTAGTTCTCCAAATTAGGCTCCGTTTAGGGTCCTCTTTGTAGGGGGGCCGTACTATTTTGGGGATCAAAAAATACCAATATGGAGGCCTCAATAGCTCGAATAGGCAGCTTGTCGGTACCTTTACCGGTGTCTTTACAGGCTTATCTTTGCAATATACAAAATGAGGGGTCCGGGTATATTCTAGTATGATTATATTAGGAACCCTCAGGAATAGTGTTTGTAATTGGATGCTTCTTGCTTCTTAGGAAGCAGGTGTTACTATCTTTGCAATATGCAATCTGGGTCGAACGAGCCCACAGTTACAGTCTGTGGCTGTCGAGACTGGAAGTTCAGGGTTTTGAGATATTGGAGTTACGAGCTGAAGATGTTGATTGCTGCGAATTTCGGGCTTAGGGGTCTTGGCATTGGGTCAAGTAATTTGGATTTTGATTCTGGGTTGGTATTTGTTGTCAGGCTCTAGGGTTTTGTTGGTTTTGGTTATTGGGTTGTTGTCCCCAGGCTTCAGTTGTTTTTCACGACCCGGCAACAGTCAACAGAGTTACATGCGCCGGATATTGTGGCGGTTTTTGGATGTTCTTGCTAGTGCCTCTAGGGCTTAGCGATTGGGGACTATTGGGGTTTAGGGCGAGAGTTTGAAAGATGGGTGTCAGAGCGTGAAGAATCCTAAGCGGTTGAATGTCCTGCAGCCAAGTTCTGGGCTCCGACAGTATGAAAGGAAATCGAGTTCCTCAACATATGTCTCAACAGCCGAAAACCCGGCCTCTTGAATAGCTTTCATACTTCATACTCTACATTTTGCCGCCATGTCCATCCTAAACCCTGTTGATTCCAAAAGACAGCCAAGACCTGCTTTTTCCAAACCCTTAAACCCTTAAACCCTAAAAACCCAAAGCCTAAACCCTACGCCCTAAACCCTAACAATTTACAGCTTGGAGTACACTCGTAAGGCCCCGAAGGCATCATTCTCGGCTGGAGCACCGCCACAGAGCCCAATACTCCTTCATGAATCTTAGGGTTTAGGGCTTACGTAGAGTTTACATGGGGTGGAAGGTTGAGCGAGCCTTCATGAAGGAAGATTGCGTAAGGTACCATTCTACCACCCGCGCAAGAGCCCTCATGACACCCTTAAGAAACCCTAAACGCCGAATCCTAAAGATTAATTAAGTCGTTGCACTTAAACCCTGAACCCTAAAGCCCTCAAGCCCCAAACCCCAAACCTTAAAACACAAAAAACGGCAACAACCATCTCTAAGGTGCGCTCTCGAATGCCCGACGTGCCGAGACCGGGAGCCCTTGGCAGAGTCCAAGAAGCATCGAGGCTTGAAGGCTGATGTTTCCGAAAATTAGGGTTACCTTATTTTGGGGTCCTTATAATAAGGATGCTACTATTTAGGGTACTATATTTTGGGTCCCCTAGTTTCGGAAACTTGATATCGGCGCCCGTAACTCCGAAGGGGTTTTTGAGGTTGAGGGTTTAGAGTTTAGGGCCCCTAAGTCTTGATTTCATAGGGTTGCTTTAAAGCCCCGAGAGCAACTTATACCCCTTGACAGTTCTTTGACGAAGTTAATCAGCGTGACGGACATTCCTAGGGTTTGGGGCTTAAAGGGGCATCAGATGAATGACCCTCTACAGTTCAAAAGCAGCTATTCTTAAAGTAAGGGGTAATGTAGGACCCTGATTAAGAAACCCTGGGCCTATAACACCAAAATAGTAGGATTCATATAAGGAACCCTCATAAAGCCCCAAAGTTTCTTAATCAGGTTCCTACATTATTGGGTTGTCTGGGCATCAGCCGAGGCGACTGGCGGCAAAAGTCATGTCGGCAGGATGCCAGAACCTCACCGCTGAAGCTTTTCTTGTCTAGAGTCTAGAGCCTGGGCCGAGCTGAAGGCAAGTTTGCCCTAATGAGTAGGGGTATAGGGTTTAGGGTTTAGGGGGTTTAGGGTTTAGGGTTGCCCTAATGTGTGGGTTTGCATCTTGCAGCTATGAGGATCACGGCGTTGATAGTGATGCTGGATATGAAGAAGAATCCGGCAGTATTGGGGAGACCCGGGTACCCTTTTTAACCTTGCTTACGGCCCTCTTAAAGGGGACCTCGTTGAGAGGGTCTATATCCCCAAGGGTGCCCCTAATCCTAGCTTTATATGAAGAAGAAGCTGACGATGCTCATGACCAAGCTTTCTTCCTGAGTCCCCAGTGAATCCCTGAAGCCCTGAAGCCCCAGACCCCAAAATCCAAGCCCCGGGCTTAGAGTTCACCGTCTCCCCAAAGAACCTACCGTTTTTAAGGGCTTACATAAAGAATTCATAGTAGGGAACCCTAAAAATGTAGGTTCTTTGGGGTCCAGGTAGGGTCCAGGAGTCTGTGGGATCTCTTCATCGTAGTTAGCCTTGATCTGATTTGTTCGGCCGGGGTGTAGCGTTTAGGGTTTAGGGGTTTAGGGTTTAGGGTTTAGGGGTTTAGGGTTTAGGGTTTAGGCCATCTACTTGCAAACAGACTTCAGGGGCTACCACCCCGAAGTCGTAGCTTGCTTCTGGAAGCGATCATCTTGGGAAGCAGTGGTCTCAGCGAATGAAGATCAGTTGGGGGTTTCGGATGCACAGACAACGCCTGAAAGGTTAGAATCCCGGATCCAGCCCTGGACCCTGAACCGTCCAAACCCTAATTTCGGGTTTAGGGCTTAGGGTCTAGGGAGTTTAGGGTTCTAAGCTCCTAAACTCAAAGACTCTCCGTTCAGCCAATAGACCCCAAGGCAAGAAACTTCCTGAACACTCAAGGAATGGCGTGATCTTCTCCACCCTAGCACACGCAAGGGGTTTGGGGTCGACTTTACCGCCCTCGTGGCTGAATCACTGAAGGGTTTCGGGTTTGAGGGTTCGGGGGTGTACGTTTTATCGGGGGTTGCGAGGTTAGGGTGAGGCCTCTACCTAAAGCCCAAAGCCCAAACTCCCACCTCAACATCCCTCAGCAACTAATTTTGAGCGGGTAACGAGTGTTTCGCGTAGCTCTCGGAGCTGAGTCCCCAAAGGCTCCGTTTTAACCATATAGTAGGTACTTAGGCCTTAAAGGAGTCCCTGTATAGGTACTTTAAGGCCTAAGTACCTGCTATATGAAGGGGCAGGGGACTTAGTAAGTTGGTTATAAGTAGGGTTATAATTAGGGTAACTCCATTAAGGGCACTTATAACTCTACTTATACCCTCCTTACTAAGCCCCCTGCCCATTCAAGTACATGGGTACATGGAGCCTCCGGGGTTCCAGACTTTTACAAGCTAGACGCAGACTTGGACCCTAGCCCNGGGGACTTAGTAAGTTGGTTATAAGTAGGGTTATAATTAGGGTAACTCCATTAAGGGCACTTATAACTCTACTTATAACCTACTTACTAAGTCCCCTGCCCATTCAAGTACATGGGTACATGGAGCCTCCGGGGTTCCAGACTTTTACAAGCTAGACGCAGACTTGGACCCTAGCCCCCAGAGTTTAGAATCCCCCAACTTAGAAAATCCGAGCCCCCGACCCAAAATTTGGGCTTGATCCCAAACCCAGAACCCCAAACCCAGAAATTGTGAAGAACCACAAAGCTTTAAGTCCGCATAAAACTTAAACCGCAAAATCGAACCCAAAATCCGAAACCCCCTTAGTAGGCTGCGATCTGTCGTGGGGGGGCTTTCAAGGGCCTCCTTGTCGGCTTTGCTGCTCCTCAGAGATGAGAGACTTCAGAAGCCTGGGCCGCGCTTTGCACTTGAACTCGAGCACGATACCAGTGACGTCGGGGGCTGAAGTCTAGGACGCAGAAGCCCAAATATACAGGTCCCATACATATATATATATATAAGAATATAATATAATATAATATAATATAATATAAGATAATATAATATAATATAATGCAATATAATATAATATAATACCATATAATATAATAGAATAGTATTTTTATATATACACACATACATACACGCAAATAATGTATATATATATGTATGTATATATTTATATGTATATATGTATATATGTATGTATGTATATATGTATATATGTATATATGTATATATGTATATATGTAAATATGTATATATGTATATATGTATTATATATATAAACACATATATGCATACACATATATATATGTACATATACATACATATATATATATATATAGACAGAGAGAGAGAGAGAGAGATCAGGACCCAAGTGTTTCCAGGAGCCCAGGATTTAGGGCCTGGAGGTTCGGGTTTGAGATTTCCTCAGGCAGCTTTGGAAAAGGAATATACGTTAGGGTTCCTTAAAGGGATCCTTAAAGGGATCTATAAAGGAATATACCTTAAATTATAGTAGGATCCCTAATATGATTTAAGGAACATTCCTTAGTTAAGGGATATTGGAGTCTCTGGGAATCCTCTGGGCAGACTGATAGCATTAACCTGGTACACTCGGTTCATGGAGCGTGGTCTTCGACGCGCATCCTATTGCCCATTGAATCCTATTGCAGTCACAGCAGGGACTGCAGAATCATCTTAAATCCCAAAGCCATACACCTTAAGACCCAGCTTGGTGTCAATAGGAGATGCGCTCGGCCAGTTTTCCGGTCGGCAAAGCCGCCAAGTGCCAGTTTGGAGTAGGTGAATTCAGTGCTTTGGAAAGTGCATGAGGAAATCATGAAGTAGCTTGGAAGATCATCGGATGATCCTATGTCGGGACTGCGACCAGGCCTTCAGCGCATTGTGCTTTAGGGTTTAGGGTAACTTTTTGTAAAAGGTGTACCTCCTCTGTCCCACACCCGCAACCGCAAGTGCGGATGTGCAGCACATTCTGACGGCCTGCGCGAGCGGTATGTTCGGGAATTTCTCGAAGCGTCACGAAACATAGGCCACGTGCAGTGGGAACAGAAGGATTCCAGTATTACTCTTGATCCATTAGTCAGTCTAGGCCATCTAGAAGTAATGTCGACCCGGGAACTAGGATCCTTACGGCGAGGTCAATTCGCGATCTTGAGAAATTCACATCTCATCACTGCAGAATGGAGTCCTCAGACAGCTGCAGGAACCCAATGTAGAGGCCACTGGCGCCGATTTTTGCTTCAGGATCCGAAAAACGATTTCAATTATCGCGGCTCTGGTGAACTTTTCAAGACGATCCTATTTAGTCAAAGCCACGGTTTGTTATCAGTTGTATGGGTGCCACCGCTGTTTACCGCAATATCGTGTTGATCGAGCTTGCCAGTCTGATTTTCTAGATTCTAGATCCCAGAGCCGTCGACTCTGCGAGTGCTTGACTTGAGCGAGTCGATGTTTGCTTCAGTTGCCGGTAGGACAGTGTGTGAGCATGGCGGCTTGGAGGCACCTTGATGCAAGCCAACTGAGACGACCGATAGGGGTGCTATTCCCAAACGACGTGTCGCATGCAGTCGCGACAGTCCTGTGGCTTCAAGAGGGTTCAATAGGCATGTAGCTTGCCGGCATTTGTTAAAACTGAGCTTGAGGGGTGAGGCCCGGACACGCAGCCCATTCCTAAACCATTTCGGCCTAAGTACCACGGCCTTTGGAACTCAATGGTTAATAAGCGTGATAAGCCAACAAAGACGAGACTCCGATTCTTCAGCATACAGATGCCACGGGCAACTGTAAAGATCATACTGTACGGAGGTTCAGGCAGAGACGGCAGACCCGGGAAGTGACTACGACAGGAACTCAACAACCCTGAACACTAAACCGCTGTCGATATTCTTTGGTATTATCACTGATTTCCTACCTAGACCCCAAAATATGTCACACTTTCGCTGACCTTATTTTCTTATTTAGGATCCTTTCCATCAAGTAGGTTACCGAAGAAGGTACTGCATTCTAGGGTCCAGGTATACTCTGAGTCCATGCTTTAAACCCCAGCGGCTTCGGATGCACAAGGCGCTGCACGCTGCTCTCGCCCTGCAGGCACCAGGTTACGGCTTGAGGCGATGTGCGACAAGCTGTGACAGGTCAAAAATGAACCTAAATGTTGTATCGCCACAGCACTATCCGTACGAAATCATGCGGCTATGTGTATGGTGAGGATCATGTTGTGATGCTACTGCTACTGCTGCTACTCCCGCTACTCCCCTGCCCCTGCTCCTGCCCCTGGCCCTGCTCCTGCTCCCGCTCCCGCTCCCGCTGCCGCTNGCTGCCGCTGCCGCTGCCGCTGCTGCTGCTGCCACTGCCACTGCGTAGCTGCTGCTGGTGCTTGTAGTAGTAGTAGTAGTAGTAGTAGCTGTAGCAGTAGCAGTAGTAGTAGTAGCAGTAGCAGTAGCAGTAGCAGTAGCAGTAGCAGTAGCAGTAGCAGTAGCAGTAGCAGTAGCAGGAGTAGGAGTAGTAGTAGTAGTAGTAGTCGTAGTGGTAGTGGTAGTGGTAGTGGTAGTGGTAGTGGTAGTAGTAGTAGTAGTAGTGGTAGTAGTAGTAGGAGTAGGAGTAGGAGTAGGAGTAGGAGTAGCAGTAGCAGTAGTAGTAGTAGCAGTAGTAGTAGTAGTAGTGGTGGTGGTCGTGGTAGTGGTCGTGGTAGTGGTAGTGGTAGTGGTAGTGGCAGTGGCAGTGGTAGTGGTAGTGGTAGTGGTAGTGGTAGTGGTTGTGGTAATAGTGGTAGTGGTAGTGGTAGTGGTAGTGCCAGTGGCAGTGGCAGTGGCAGTGGCAGGGGCAGTCGCGGTCGTAGTGGTAGTGGTAGGGCTAGTGCTAGTGCTAGTGCTAGTGCTAGTGCTAGTGCTAGTGCTAGTCGTAGTCGTAGTCGTAGTCGTAGTCGTAGTCGTAGTCGTAGTAGTAGTCGTAGTAGTCGTAGTAGTAGTAGAAGTAGTAGTAGTAGTAACTTAGTAGTGGTAGTAGTAATAGTAGTAGTAGTAGTAGTAGTAGTAGTAGTAGTAGTAGGAGAAGTAGTAGTAGTAGTAGGAGAAGTAGTAGTAGTAGTAGTAGTACATATGAGTCTGTGTCATTCCGAGGTGCTTAGACTCTTGCTGCAGCCATCTCCGGGTGCCGAGATGTGTTGTTCACGAAAACTTGCCGAGACGCGCCGTGCTTTCTTGGACCTGGATTAGGGTTCAGAGTTTAGACTTGTCCACGAAGCATCGAAATGAGTGTTTTAAGAAACTAGAGTTTAGGGGTTGAAGGGAGGGTTTGCGAAAGCGGCGAAGACTCGTCTTCGGGGGCACCCACGATGCAGGGGCAGGTGAGCATGGGAAGCCAGGCCTCTTAATGTTGGTACCAGTACCTTGTCGATTTGTACATGAAGTTGTTTTAGGGCCGTAAGTAAGCTAGGTTTTACACTGATGTTGTGGGTTTGTACGTCCCCCAGCAGTACCCGTTCACCCCGTAAGCTTTCTTTTATGCTTTGGTGAGTGTACATAGGCCTTTTTCGGAAGACTCCTGGTGGGCTTCCAAAACAGACAAGACACGATACTCGTATTTTGAATCTTTCGCGCTAACCCCAACTCCGAAACCCTAAACCCGAGACCCGCATACCGTGTGGAACTTTTGTAATTCCATCGACTTTTATATTCTCCTCCTAGTCTCTTGAAAATTCCATATATTCTCAAGGATCCTTATAGAGCCGCTATGAAAGCCATGCATCCTTCTCATGCTCGGCCCGACCCCCCAAACAGTTTTGCCGACACCCGGTCCCAGAAGGGCCGGGTGCAAAGAGACGCCGCTATCCCTGTGGAGGGGGCCCTGGCGTCTAGCGGGTTCTTGCACTTAAGGAATCACTTTTGGTATTATTAATTTAGGCTTTAGAGGTTAGGGTTTTAGGGTTTAGGGTTTGTTAGGGCCAGGGTTAAGGAGTTTCATGAAGTTGCCATGGTAGTCCAAGCATATGATCTCTAGCAGACTCGAAGAGGGCAGCTTAAAGTGATGTTCCTGAGCAAGAACCCGAGGTTCGAGGGGTGCCGGGCTTAGGGTTGAGGCCCTCGGCTGGGGCGGTATACCTAGACCCCGCAACTACTCTCTAAAGTACCTTGAATACCCACTATGAAGGACCATAAGGGCTCCATGAAAGGGCACATTGGGGGGTCCTGGTAGGTGTAGGGGTTAAGCGTTCAGGCTGTCTAGTCGAGGAATCCTCTGCCCTGACCGCAACCAAAGGCCCTAAACCTAAATCCTAAGGGCCGATAGAATTATTGGTCTTAGGTTTGGGGTTTAGGGCTTGGGTGGTTTGCTGGCACGGTCCGTCCCTAAACCCTTTACCCCTGACGCTTCACAAGCATGACATGGTGCTGCACAGTTCGAGTGTACAGAGCGATGATGGTGTGGCGCTTCGCCCGGAAGTCAAAACGAGCTTCAAAGTCGATACTCAGAGAGCCCAGTACCGCTTAGGGTGCAGGATGTTCAGTTTTGTGGTATTTATTTGGGGCTTTGGTCTCAGGATTTGCGGAAGCCTAAAGAGCGTAGTGGGCTGGCTCGTTACTGTAGCGTGAGGGTTTTCCGCGGTTGTAGGATTGTGAGGCCTTGTTTGATGCGATGTTTTAGATGTGGTCTTGCATGTCCAGCTCCTGGAGGAACAGCGCACGGGGCCGCGCCGCGCAGGGAGCCGCACATATAAGGTTTGGGGTTTACAGTTTACAGGTTTAGGGTTCGCGTTTGGGGTGTACAATATGTGGGTGATTTTGAATAAGCTGCTATGGTAACTTACACTGTGTTCCTCGTAACAAGAGTCCAGGTACAGGGATCTGCTTTAAAACGCCTTTGGCAGAAAACGCAACTTTTGAGGGTTTTGGCTTGGTGCTACAACGTGCCAGAAAACCCATGGATCCAGCAACCGCCAGGCTCCAAGCCAAGCAAACCGTAGCCCGGACCTAGTGAGTCCTAAACATCCTATACACTATACTCCCTCTAAGCCCCAAACGCCCTCGACCCAAAATCCCATCAGACCTCCCATGCCTTCCACGGTTCTTGCTAAGGAAGTTATGTTAAATTGCCATCATAGTAGGGCTCTATAGTAAACGAGCACTTCCTCATTATGGAAATTTAAGTAAGATTCCTTAAGAACCCAGCCCGCCGAGGCCCAAATCCTGAGGCATCTCGTAGAGTCCAACAAGTTTCAACTCAGACGCTCGCCTGTGGTTTAGGGGTTCCGTTCGGTATGTTGGGGTTTGGGATGTGGCGTTCGGGGTTTAGGCTCTTGGGGTTTAGTGCTATTTAGGGTTTTAGGTTTATGGCTTAAGTTGTTGTTTAGGGTTTTGTGTTTGGGATGGTTTGGGGGTTAGGGTTCAGGGTTGAAGGCTTAGGGGTGTACAGGGTTTAAGGGCCTGGAGGTTTAGGGCTTAGGGTTTAAGCAGTTTTGTTTTTGCACGGGAAGGGGGAAGGTGGAAAGTGAGGGGTCGGGGTCTTTGCGTGAATACAGGCGCAGGATTTATCAGTCATGTCACTTCTTTGGGTTCCTAATACAGGGACGGTCTAGCAGAGAAACACTTAAACCGTAGTTTCGTCCAAACCTCTCAAAGCCCTCAGCCTGTGGAGGCTTCCCGGACCAACCGAAAGAAAATCAAATACGCATGTAGTATGGAGGTCTGAAGAGTTAGTAGTATTCTGTATTCTTGACTCATACTCCTATACTAATACTATATTGTACACGCCCCCTCCACAACAAACACAAGTTTTCCAGTTTTCTTGTAGTTTAGCTCGTTTTTGGCGGGATACTGCACGAACACTTGCCCTCGGGGGCTTTCGGGCTCCCCCGTCCCCTGGTCCGAAGTTGCTGCAAACTCCGGGCTGCCTAGATTCTCCATATACTACACCTTAAATCGTATTCCTACTCTAGTTATAAGGTATGTTCCGAAATCCAGGGATTTTGGAGGATCTGGGTGCAGGACCTCCGTAGCCCCGGCCCGATAGGGCTTAAGGGTTCAAAGGTGGTAGGGGGTCACCGGGGTTCTAGGGGCCAGGGGTTGGGGCTTAGGGTCAAGTTCATGGTTGAGGTGGGGAGCAAAGGCAATCCATGAATTTTGCATAGACCCAAGATGGTCCAGCTGCCCTGCATTTATAGTAGGCTCCAAGAAGTTGGAAACCGGGTTTAGGACGATTAGAGCTGCAACTTTTGGGCTATAGGGTTTGAGGTTAGGGTTTCGGGTTGAGGCCTAACGCCGAATCAAAGTTCTTTACATCCCAGCCCAATGCCTGGAGCGCACCCGTAAAGCCTGAACCCCGGACGAAGGTGAATCCATAAACGCCGTGAAACAGTTTGGTTCCTTGGTATGTAAGGGTAGGGGCTGCTTGCAAAAGGGTTGCTTCAGCTTTTATGTGCTGATATTTGGGCACGTGTTGGTTAAACCTTACCCGGAGCTGTCGGACCCGACCCATGTGAGGTCCCGACCTGACGGACGAAAAGTCACACTGACACGGTTTATTATGCCTTGCTGGGGTTAGGGTTTAGGGTGGAAGTGCGGAGCCAGAGGGGAGTGAAGATTCATGGAAGGTCTAGGTGAAGCTTGATGGGTGCTGATATCGAGCCGAGTTTTCGCTGTTTTGTCTGGTGTGGGCTCTCCATGAGATTCCAGGAGGCAGGTCCGTGAGAAGCACGTCTGGACACACGTGGGGTAGTTAGAATTAGAGTTCCTTGTAGGATCGTTTTTAGAAGGGTGCCGCCATCTGCTACATGAACAGGGACCCTGATTTGATTTGTAGAAGTATCCATATCAGCCCCCTGTTTCTGGTTTTCGACCCGCCTTGGACCTTCCAAACTTGTCTGCAGTGGGGACTGAGTTGCTTCGTTGGTTCACGGTTGCTACATGCTTTGGCTGCTTTGTGATTATGTATCCTAGGCATAGGCCGGGCTGATTCGCATGTAGGACTAGACAACAGTTAGGGGGACGAAGTGCGCAATCGTGACACACGTTGATGTCTGCACCACGATGTAAAAGGCAACGACACATTAGCCTAGCCCCTGTGATCCCCGTGCAATGGGCGACGCGATCCGCTGGGCAGTTTCCGAGGGGCTGTTGAGGCCAGACGAGGCGTTCGAGATCTCGATGGGTCGGTGGCTCAACCGGCGGCTGGCGGAGTTGGAAGAAGACGACCCGGCTGATGTGGAACGGTGAATTCCTGAGATACCAGTGGCATTGAAGCTCAAGGTGTCGGGTCTTTTGCACAGGTCTACACACTCACGGTCGCCGCTTCGGATGATGATGTTGTTCTCAGGCAGAATTGGATACGAGTTCACGCGATTCGTGGCAGGGCTGTCTTCACGGAAATCCGCACCAAGTGGCTCACACGCCCCTTACAGGGGCAGTCCTCGTCGTCCGCGTCCTCGTGGGTGTCATCGTCCTTGCAAAGGTCGCAATCCTCTAACTTGAGAGTCGAAGCCTTAAACCCTAACTTTGGTTTAGGGTTTGGGGGTTAGGGTTTAGGGTTTTAGGGTTTAGGGGTTCAGGGGTTAGGGTTTGGGGGTTTAGGGGTTTAGGGTTTAGTAGTTAGGGGTTAGGGTTTAGGGTTTAGGGTTGTGCAGCCCAAATCCTAAATGCTGAGCTTGAACTGTGTCGCCTGCGCCCCAACCCTGAAGCCTACCTTCTAAATCCAAAGACTCCAAATCGCTGCGATAGACCAATGTACCTTTAGGTATAGAGGGACCCTATATGGGTAGTTGTCAAAAGTATGTTCCCTTTTTGGGTACCCTAAATAATCGGTGCCGTATTACAATCGAATAGGGACCCAAAAAGGGACCATCATTTTGACAACCACCCATATGCCGTTTAAGGTCTATTCCTTTCCTACACGTTTCGGCTTTCGGGGAACCCTCCGACTCTAAATCCCCAATGCACCCTAAACCCGAAAAGCCTGAACCCCTTATCAGAAAACGTTTCGGACACCTGGAAGGCACCTTGAACTGGGCTTTGGAGTACCATACTTTAATACTTTTTTCTTAAAGGAACCATTGTGAAATAAAAGTTTATACCTTTTTCTCCCTGGTTACTTCAAAGCCTAGTGAAACCCTACAACCCCAATCAACCATTAAAACCATTAAAAATGTTCCGAACACCCTGTAGGAATCATGTACAGCAACCTTATAAGGTTCCATAAACAAACGACACACCCCGCTGCAAATCCTAAACCTTGAGCTCGCCTAAAAACACCCTACAACAGGCTGGAGACCCTCGTCCGGCGCCGCTTGGCGCGCGAGCGGATGCCCAGCTTTCGTCACACAGGGCCAGCGCTTTAACCTTACCTTGAGCTACCAAAACCTACTTTTTGGTAGGGTCCCCATAAATTTTACAGTAGGGGTGTTCTAAGAATCTTCAACAAAGTAGGTTACAATCTTAATTCCGAAGTCCGAAGCCGTGAACCCTAGAACAGCATCGGGTTCCTGTCGCTCTTTCTGCTGCACCGGCTATCGCTTGTCGCCATTGCTGTTTTCGTCGTGTCTGCTGCTGTCGTGTCATTTGGGAGCAGCAGTCGTCGTGAAAGTAGCAGGAGGTGGAGTAGCGGTAGTTGTTGTAGTCCCCGTGGTCTTGGACCCAAATCCTAGACCCTGCCTCGCACCAACCTTAAATCCTGAACACTTAGATTTCCAAACAAAGCCATAGCTTCTTAACTCTTTTGCAAGAGATGACTCCTACACCCTCATCCCAAAACCTTTGGTATCGTAGCTGAGCTGCGAAGCTTCCAAACCCTGAGCGGAAACTCATGTAAAGTTCTCATTTACATATGTATTTTGTGTATATATATACACATACACACGCATGTATACGTATGCATGCATGCATGCATGTATGTATGTAGCTATGTATGTATGTATGTATGTGTATATAACTACAAATAATCTCCAAAATCCTTCTCCCATGACATGACTTCAGCCCGAGATTCCTACATTGTAGACCCCTGATGAGTTAAACCTTCTCCCGCCAAAGGACCGTAGCTACTATTCAGGCCCTTAGCGGATTCCGCTAAGGGGGTTTGTTTAACAGAGAAGACCCGTATAAAACCCACGAGCCCTTTCCCACAAAAACCCTACAATACCCCAAACCCTGCAAGACCCTACAAGCCCTAAACCCTATAAACTTTAAACCCTAAACCCTAAACCCTATAAACCCTAAACTCTAAACACCCCGAAACCCGAAACCCCGCAAGACCCTACACACCCCCTTTAGGCCGGTGGAGATGGACCCGGGGCCGCACGAAATGTTCGTCTGGCCAAGGTGCGGGCTGCCGTGGGTTTCGGCATAGGTTTAGAGTTTAGGGCTTAGGGTTTGGGGTTTAGGGTTTGGGGTTTGGGTTTAAATTTAGAGTTTAGGGTTTGGGGTTTAGGGTTTGGGTTTTGGGTTTAGGGATTTACTGTGACAGAATTGAATTAGGGTTATCGTTCCCTACCTAGCTGGTTCAAGAGGAGATACCCCAAATACAGGTATCATAGTTTGACTTTACGCTTCGGGGCTACAGGTAGGCAAGAAATATACCTTAACCCACATGGTGCCCCTGGAAGGTTCCGGAGTCTAGTTGAAGGGGAGTGGGGTTTCGGGTCTTTTGCGTTTCGGGTTTAGGGTGCTCTGGGTTTAGGAAAGTAGCCCTAAACCCTAAACTCAGAGTTTAAGTTTCTGGTGTAGGAATTGGCAGAACTTGAGGAGATCGGGCCCGAACCAAAGCCCAAGCCTTACGGCTTAGGACTTACGGGTTTAGGGCTTAGGGCCTTTGGGGTTTAGGCTTTAGGGGCCCTGATGTCAATGTGCCGTTTAAAGTTTAGGGGATGGGTGAAGATTAAGTGTATAATTACCGGGTGTGCACCGCGACCCCGGAAGAGCACGCAGACAGAGGCAGGGTTCTTAAACCAAGAATAATTGCAACAACTCTTGAACATTGCTCAGGATTCCTTTATTTCTTTATACTATAACATACCCCAAAACCCAATTCTGATTATTTCGGCCCGACATTGGGTTTCGAGGCTTGGGGCGAGATGTTGGTTCTGCTCGGGATTCCATTTTAGATGTTTGGGTCCCACGACCTTGACCACTTAAGAGTTCGAACTACATTCACACTTAGTTTAGCCACGCATTCCCCATGCCCTTCAACATGATGTCAGCAGTATAGAAGATCCGAAAGCCGTAGTCTAGCTATTTGAGCATCTATGCTGGCCCTCAACTATAACCTGAAACCCTAAACCTTGAAACGTAAACCTTTAACCCAAAACCCTGACGATTTGAGCATCATATTGGATTTCTAGGCTCAAGAGTTCACGTGCCTGGGTCTCACACTGGGGACTTAGAGGTTAAGTCTGAGGCTGTCCTTGCTCTTATTCTGGTTCTCATTATGGCGATGGCGGTTGTGATGATGGCAATGGCGGCTATGCATCCTACGCTGGTAGCGATTACTTCTACATGTACTACGTACTGCACGTACACGTACAATCACGCTTGGAGACTTGGCGCGGTGATAACCTGGGGTCGACTTACAGGATACTTGGAAGCTCCGAGACATGGCAAGTTCACTAGCATCCCTATCGCGATCCCCGTCGTCACCACCACCACCACCACCACCACCACCACCACCACCATGTCGATGAACCCTAAACCCAAAAAAAAAACCCTAATAGCTCTATCTGGCAATATTAAATGTGCTGAGCGCAAGAGCCCCGAAGCCCCAACCCCGAACCCTATTTCCCAAACCTTCAGCGCCAAGTCCTACTGAAGCCTCAGCCTCAATAGATTAGGGTTGGAGCCCTAACCTACGCATGCCCAAACCCCAGCCCCAAACCCTAAGCCCTGAACCCTAAACCCCAAACTCAAAACCCTGCGCCCTAACCCGAGTCCTGAGCAGCTCTCTGCAAAGCCGTTCTGATCGAAGATTCCGCACCCCACGAATTCGCCATGGAGCGCTTCTTCAAGCCTGTAAGCGCAGCAGTTCTCTTCGTGGCTGCTTGGCTTCAGAGGCTTTTTGAAGCTTTGAGGGCCTGGGGCCTTACAAAGTTAAGAGTTGCATGCTTGGATTCACGACTGAAGGTTGGGCGACCCCAAGCAGAATCTGTAAAGTTCGGAGCGACATCGGATGTTTTCTGTCATACCGAAAGGTCGCGAGGTGATCGAATTCCACGTAACTGTTCATCTTGACTCGTGCGAAATACAGTTGCCGTCCTCATATCATTGATGCTGATGTCAATCCGGAAGTTCTCAATCTTCGACCTTTTGTCCTTCCCAAGACATGTCTGACACTATCTGATGGTTGTTGGAAATTTTGAATGTGGGCAGACCACCGGGCCTGCTGTGGCTCTACGAGGAGCTGTAAAGACCCACTCCACAGCTCTCCACATTAAAGGGCTCCTAAACCCTAAACCCTAATGTAGAGTTTAGGACCGACTCCGAACCCCCCGACCCTAACTAGGCCGAATCAAAACCCCGCAAGTCCCACGCCTTCAAGCCCTAAAGCCCTATGCCCAGAGAGCAAAATAATACCCCTTAATTAAGGAATATAGCTTAAATCATACTGGGAAGCCCCTTATAATTTAAGGTATATTGCTTAATTAAGGGGTATTGGGCTCTCTGGGTAGGGGTTGTTTTAAACCCCAAATCCCGTACCAAAAAAGGCCCCCAGGCCCTGATAATATCGGTAGTTCTCTAAACTAAGGGTCCCGTGCCCAGAGAGCCCAATACCCCTTAATTAAGCAATATACCTTAAATTATAAGGGGCTTCACAGTATGATTTAAGCTATATTCCTTAATTAAGGGGTATTATTTTGCTCTCAGGGTGTAAATCCTTTATATACGGGTGCGGCATGTCCATGCCCGAAACCCAAATCCGCAAGCCCGAAACCCCAAGCGCCAAACCCGGAAGCCCTTAATTATAACATGAAGGCCTTATCCTTACGCCCAAAACCCCGCACCCTGTCTCCTAAGGGCCTTAATTATAATGTAGCTGCCCCCACCATCTCCCTAAACCCTAACCCAGAACCCTAAAAACCCTAAAACCCTAAAAGCCATATGCCCGAAATGCCCCAAAAGCCCTAAAAGCCTCAAGGCTCTAAGAACCCTACACCCTAAAAGCCCTACACCCTAAAAGCTCTAGACGATATCTCGAGGTTGCTTTGCTGGGCTCTGGCCTTGCCAAGTGCACGCAGCAGAGAGGAGGAATTCTTCTTGTCCTCGCGGAGGCCCAGCGTGTAGGGTGTTCGGGTGTAGGGTTTAGGCTTTAGAGGTTTAGAGGTTTAGGGGTTTAGGGGTTTAGGGGTTTAGGGTTTAGGGCTTTAGGGTTTCAAGGTTGTTTTCGATGGTAGAATAGAGTAGAATGTTGGGCTTTTACAGGGTATTTCTTGGATTTTCGACGTTTCTAAGGGTCATGTGTTTTCAATAATTCATGGCTTTATTGTGGTTTTGCTGTTCGTGATCTGGGGGCGTTAGGGAAGCTCATAGTACGTGGTTGTTAAAGTTGTTTTCGTGTCGTTCTTGGCCACTTGAAGGCTTCTAAGGTAGTGTTGTAACTGCTGAGTTTTTCCTTGGTGATGCGAGTTCTGGCTATATTTTACATGTTTAGAGCATGATTTTGGCTAGGCTTGGCTTGTCTAAGCCAAAAGCGAATGAGGACATCGATCTTGCAGCTTTCTGGCACCTGAGCTCAAAGCCCGAGCAGTTTGACCGGGCCCCTGTGAATTAAAGCTGTGACATCAAGCTGGCCGACGTCGGTCTACCTTAACCTACCAAACCCTACTTTTTTGTCGGTTCTTATTATAAACCCTAATATGGAATTTATAGGGACCCGACAAAAAAGTAGGTTCTGGTGGGTTAAGGTAGTATCGAGCCCTCCAGTCCATTGGTCGGCCGACTATGACTGTGTGAGCACACGATGGCACCGAGAACCTGAGGCATTCGTCTCCACTCGACCTGGGCATGCGGTGGCAGTAGGAAATTTGGACAGGTTCTGTTGGAAATTTGTCGTTTCGACTGCTCCACGGACGGTCGGGTGCTTTTCCGGCTGGCAGAATGTGACTTTGGCGCAAGGTTTCGGGGTCCTGCGCAGGTGCATACTGGAAGCCAGCTCCAGCTGATCATGAGAAGCCTCGGAACTCCACAGGATTCGCTTCGGTCCGCTGGCATCGTGCCGCCAACACAACAAGCCGGACCCTATCGACTCATTCTCTCGCGCAAGGAAACTTGGATGCAGCTGGATCCACTGGCAGCGCGGAGGTTGCATCAACAAACGCGAGCTCTTCCGCAAAGTCGGAGCGCATGTGGTGGAAGACCAACCGCCGCGCGAAAACCAAGCAGCTACTGTATCGATTTTGCAAGGCTAGAAGGGCATGTGCAGTCTGTGGGGGATCCCACCCTGTGCAAATCGATCCCTCAAAGGCCATCAAAATTCGTTTCAACAAGCGCAACCTTGCACCTTATGCTAGAAGCACCCCCAGGAGGGTGCGGGGCCTTCGAGCTGGTAAATTACGGAGCTGACACCCACATCCTGAACCGACGACTTGAAATCCGCAGGCGAGAGTCCCTGCGGGATGTTAGAGGGCCCCGGGCTGCCAGATTTTCGGCCCGTATCTTTTCCCGTATACATCGATATGTTTTGGTGAAAAAGCCCTTCGCCCATGCACGAGCTGCATCCGCCAGTCATGCGAACAGGATTTGCTGTCTGATGTGAACCTCGGCTCCCACATGCTGATCTGCTTTATTTTCATATGTTTGCCCTTGGCTCGGCTTGGCTTTGGTGCTACTGCAGGCTTGCGACCTGCCGAGTACATCCTAAACTTCCTAAACCCTAAACCCTACAGTCATGTGCCTTAAGCCGTATTAAGGACCGTTCGATACCCAAAAGTATAATCTTTTTCAATTAAACGCTCTCATAACATTTATCCGTTCACCAAACAAGTATTCACGGTCTAGGGCTTGAAGGTCTGGACCATTAGTATCAAGATCCCCTAATTCCCCAGTTGTTCGTAGTTGTTCCAATGGTATAAGCACCTATATTTAAAGCTTGGTTTACCAACTCCTTAAAAACAGGAGTCCTATGTGCAGGAACCACCACTCCGGTTCAGACACAACTTTCTCAGCTTGCTGAAACCTAGCTATTGAGTTCCCTTCAAAAACTCATCTGTGCAGCATATACATCAAGTCAGTCCTAGACATGCACATGACGAAAAATTGTGTACGAATCCTACTAACCAAAGCTTTGAACCCGAATTGTGCCGCCCGAAAAATGCAACTCCGTTATACCCGAAACAGCCGAAAAGACTGTGCACTCGGAGGCCTTTGTGTCTGGCTGCTTACTTTGCGCTGCGCTCGTCCACCTCCTGGCAGATGCCAGCAAGGAGCGTGGGTTTCGGGTGTAGGGGCTGGAGTCGAATGCTGTGCAGCATGGGAGTTTCCGAAAATAGGGGCACCTTGTTTTGGGGTCCTTATAATAAGGATCCTACTATTTAGGGTACTATATTAGGGTCCCCTATTTTCGGAAACTCCCACATGTGTCGACTGCTCAATGCTGTGGCCACCGCCTAAGGCGGCGAAGCTACCCTCCCTCAGCTAGATTTTGGGGTTTGGGTTTGAGGTTTAAGGCTTCACGCAACAGCAAGCTTTCGCCACGAACCGCAGGCATGTCTCGAGAGTTTCATCTGACAGGTCGCGGCCGTGAACGACCACATCCTAAACTCTACCCTCCCCAGCCAAGGTGTCAAAGACGGTAATTAAACAGCCAGATATAAGGAGCTCCGAGCTGCAAGCCCTAAACCCCTACACCCCTGAAGCCTAAAGATGTTCGGGGTTCATGGCTGGGCATAAGACCTCGATGTGGGGCTTCTCTTCAGATTTGGTGTGCCGCTCTATGAAGTTCTTACAAGAACAATCCTGTCTTGGGGTTCTATGACCACAAATGTACATGCCTCCTAATAATATATCGGTGTGCAGATCATTTATTTTGCTATCACGGTACACGAAGGTTTAGGACGTTCAGGGGTCACTAAGTATTGGACACAGAGTTTAGGATGCACCTGGAAGTTGCAAGGATCTGGATGGACGAGGAGGTGACACTTCCAATTCATCACTCCTTTTCTTTCCTCCTTCTTGGCTGTTGTTGAAGAACATTTCGCATCGCTTTGGAGTGCTTAACCCCATGCATATCTAATTTCAGATGGGAAGCCATCGAGGGTTTCGGGTTTGGCCGTGTTCCGGTTCAAAGCTCCGAACTCTTTGTGCGTGTTTCGCATCCTAGAGGTCCCACACCCGAAGCCCCCTCCGGCTCTTAAGACCCAGTTTGAACCGTTTTGGCGAAAACTGTCAAGCCTCAATTCCCACGAACCAGAGATCCTGATTTTCAAAGATGTCCTTAGAATATTAAAGATCCCACCTGACATGAACACCCGCAATCAACGGCTAAATTGAAACAAGTGAGGTGAGGATGGCGGCTATCCTTATGCTGAGTTGTATTGCGGCCTGGGAGCACTCTTTACGCATTTCCTGAACGGCGTCACTGAGCCTTCCCCGCGAACCCAAAATGTGGCTTTATAGGGCCTTTTTTGATTTTGGCTGCTTTTTGAAAGCATATACCTCAACCACATTTTAACAGACACTTGCAGTTTTCGCTGTTCTCGTCGTTGTTTGGATCGTCTGGGTCGTCCTGGTAGTCGTCGTTGTTGGCGATGTCGCAGTCGCTATCGTCGTCATTGCACCAGTCGCAGGAGCAGGGGCAGGAAGAGGAGGAGGAGGAGGAGCAGGAGGAGGAGGAGGAGCAGGAGGAGCAGGAGGAGCAGGAGGAGCAGGAGGAGCAGGAGGAGTGGGAGTAGGAGCGGGAGTGGTAGTAGCAGGAGTAGTCGTCGTCGTTGTCGTCGTAGTGGTAGTAGTGGTAATGTTGGCCGCACTGGTCCCATAGTGGTCGTGGTAATTGTGGCCGCAGTGGTCGCAGTGGTCGCAGTGTGGTAGCAGTAGTAGCAGTAGTAGCAGTAGTAGCAGTAGTAGCAGTAGTAGCAGTAGTAGCATTAGCAAGCAGCAACAGTAGTAACAGCCGTAATAAAATCAGTGGTAGTAGCAGCAGCAGGAGTAGTGTAGTGTAACAGTAGTTGTTGCTGTTCCTGTTCCTGTTTCTGTTGCTGTTAGCGTCGCTGTCGCTGCTGTTCAAGCTGCTGTTGCTGCTGTTGCAGTTGCTGTTGGTGGTGTTGGTGGTGTTGGTGGTGTTGGTGGTGTTGGTGGTGTTGGTGGTGTTGGTGGTGTTGGTGGTGTTGGTGGTGTTGGTGGTGTTGGTGGTGTTGGTGGTGTTGGTGGTGTTGGTGGTGTTGGTAGTGTTGGTGTTGGTGCTGCTGCTGCTGTTGCTGATGTTGCTGTTGCTGCTGTTGCTGCTGTTGCAGTTGCTGTTGGTGATGTTGGTGTTGTTGCTGCTGGTGCTGTTACTGCTGTTGCTGTTGCTGTTGCTGTTGCTGTTGCTGTTGCTGCTGCTGCTGCTGCTGATGTTTCTGTTGCTGTTGCTGTTGCTGTTGTTGTGCTGTTGCAGTTGCAGTTGCAGTTGCAGTTGCAGTTGCAGTTGCAGTTGCAGTTGTAGTTGGTGGTGTTGGTGTTGTTGGTGTTGGTCGTGTTGGTGGGGGATTTTTGTTGTTGGTGGTGTTGGTGGTTCTTGTGGTGTTGGTGTTGGTGTTGTTAGATGTGGTGTTGGTGTTCGTGTTGGTGTTGGTGGTGGTGGTGGTGGTGGTGTTGGTGTGGGTTTGGTGTTGGTGTTGGTCTTGTTGTTGGCGTTGGTGTTGGCGTTGGCGTTGGTGTTGGTGTTGGTCTTGTTGTTGTTGATGGTGGTGTGGTGCTGCTGCTGCTGCTGATGCGGGCGCTGTGCTGGTGCGGGTGCGGGTTCGGGTGCGGGTGCTGCTGTTGCTGTTGTAGTTGCTGCTGTTGCTGGTGTTGCTGGTGTTGGTTTTGGTGTTGGTGGTGTTGGTGGTGTTCGTCTTGTTGTAGGTGTAGGTGTTGGTGTTGCTGGACTTGTTGTTGATGGTGGTGGTGCGGGTGTGCGGGTGTGCGGGTGTGCGGGTGTGCGGGTGTGCGGGTGCGGGTGCTGCTGTCGCCGTCTCTGTCGCTGTCGCTGTCGCTGTCGCTGTTGCTGCTGCTGTTGCAGTTGCTGTTGCTGTTGGTGGTGTTTGTGCTTGTGTTGGTGTTGGTGTTGGTGGTGTTGTTGCTGCTCTTGTTCAACCGAGGAACCTCTGTGGGAGAAGTTTCAGGGTCAGAACGATGGGGACTGCGCCTGTGAAGAGAGGCCGATTGAGGGCGTCGTCATAGAAGGGGCATCTGTCAGCACTGCGCCAAGCAGCCCACAGGCGAAGGAGACCGGACTCAGTCAAAAACCCTTATAATTCTTTAGGGTTTAGGGCTTAATTAGGGTTTCGGGTTTAGGGCAAGCAATAAGAGCATCAAAGGTTTGTTTGGTGTGTGTTGGGATTCAAGTGAGAACCAAAAAAAATGTTGAAGGAGCAGGAGTCACCACGAGTGGCGGTGGGACCTGTTCTGATGGCGGCCCTCTCCATACACTCCCTGCTGGAAGGCCTCCCACTGTCCAGGTTCAGTGTCTCCAAGATATTAGTACCTACGAGTCAAGACTTGGATCTAGCTCTGATTTGAGCTTGGTCCCTACGATTGCGGGAGTGTGGCTAGTAGGGTTGAGAGATTGCTGTAGGGTTTCGGGTTTACTTAGTACCTGAGTGGATACACTTTACACTTTTTGGGATAATGTTACCCACTATCAAACTAGAAGTGTACACTTTTTGGGGCTTATGAACTCAGCAACTAAGTTCAGGACGAGTGTTCAGGGGTGAGGGTTTAGGGTTTGGGGTGTAGGCGGTGTAGCGATTAGGCTTTCGAAGCCGAAACCCGGAGACTCCCCAACTACCCTCCTAGGGCTTCATTAAAGGGTACCTTGGGATCCTGTAAGCCTTAAACCCTAAACCCTTAAATCTAACTATACCTAAACCCTACACCCTAAAACAGAAATCCTGAACCCTAAACCTTAAACCCAAAACCCTAAACCCTAAACCCTACACACTTAAACAAAATCCTGAACCCTAAACCTTAAACCCCATACCCTAAACCCTAAACCGCCTAAGGGGCAGGTGCAAAAAGGAGCTCAACAGAAAACAACCCTAAACCGCCAAACACTCCCAGACCGAAATGTTTGGGCAGGTCTGAGTTTGGGAGCCGCCGGGGCCAAGGCTGCATGGGACCTCTTCCCAGGGTTTTAGGGGTTTCGGGGTTTAGGGCTTGGGGTTTACGGGTTTAGGGTTTTGGCGTTTAGGGGTTTAGGGGTCTAGGTGTTTAGGGGTTTAGGGGTTAGGGGTTTAGGGTTTAGGGTTGAGGGATTTAGGGGTTTAGGGTCGCGGGATTTAGGGGTTTTTAAGGGGTTTAGGGTTTGGGGGTTAGGCTGCCTTCAAAGGGGGTGGTGTAAGGGTTCAAAACAGGGGCCTTAGTAATTTGAATACGGAAATACCCTCAAACCCTGTTCCAATCATTCAGGCCCTTAGGTTCAACCCATAGAGTCCCTAAGCCCTAGACCCTAAACCCTTGTGGAGTACCCAGAGAGCCCAATACCCCTTTTTTAAGGAATATACCTTAAATTATAAGGGGCTTCATATTATGATTTAAGCCATATTCCGTAATTAAGGGGTATTGGGCTCTCTGGGTACAGCATGCCAGAGTTCTATGAAAGAACCCGCAGGCTGCCTGGGGGCTCTTCCTAGCGATCCTCTTCCACAAGGGCCTCACGGCCTTTGCGCTGGGAGTCGCTTGGTTAAGGTCACTCCCCGACTGGCGCATCTTCCTTGTGGCTACCGGGCCCTTGTTAAGGAGAAGTATAGGGATTAGGGCGTAGGGTTTAGGGTTGAGGGGCTGCCATAACAATGGGGATATATGGTTTAGGGTTTAGGGGCTGCCTGAATAATGAGATATATGGTAAATGACAGGGTGTCCTTATTACGGTAATCTCAATGAACCCAGGCTATGTTCTGCTTTTCTGTAGCCACTCCCATCGAAGTTCTTATCGGTGAGAGTGTGGAAGGAAGCAAGGTGGGAGCTGTGCTGCAGGCCTTGGCTGCAGGAACTTTCCTTTACATCGGACTTACAGAGACGGCTCCAGGGGTGATGAAGCCCTGGCTGAAGGGGGTTTGGTGCGGCTTGCAGATGATTTGCACCCTGCTTGGATTTGGAGCTTTCGCCCTCCTGGCGGTCTGGTGCTGATCGATTCCTCACATTTAGTTCGTTGCTGAGAATGTCTGCGGAGCATGCCATGAAAGGTACAACAAGGTGCCTTCTTGCTGCCTACGTTTGAAAAATGAGGGGTTGGCTGTCCTGAGACTATTGTCCGCCGTGCTGCAAGCTGCAAGATTGCATGCTTCCAGTCCGGGCATCTGTAGATAGGCTTGTTTGTTCTAAATCATGGTTCGTCTATATAAATATAGAGGTCTGAATACAATAACTTTTCGTGAAAGTATCCCCGTATAGATGCCATATGACCATGTTATAACTGTTAGAATGTATTATTCTGTTTGTTCAGGCCCCGGCATTAGTGGAGCGTCCGCTCTGGATGTCGAGTATCCCTGGCTCGCGAGTGACTCACGTGCAGTCACCAGCACTCTGCCGCAACCGAACCGGTGTTTGCGCAGTGCTGGCTTTTTGCGCTGCTCTTTACTGATGGCCCTCAACGGAGCATGTACAGGCGGGCCACCAGCTGCCAGAATTTCTGACTCACAACGAGTGAAATGTGTACAGACATCAGTCTCCGAAGTTTCCCCAAGTACCCGGCACAGTACTGTTGTTTCCCGCTATCTTCATATGCAACAAATGTGCAGGTAAATGAATGCATGAAAAACAACTGCATATTCATGCTGTTGTACATGTTGCTACATGAGTGAGACGATAAGCTTCGAACAACAAGTTGCTAACATCTACCCTCACATGGATTGAGTCCGGCTTGAACCCTTAAGCCTGAACCCCAAACCCGCTTGCACACGGTTTAGGGTTTAGGGTACGCCGCGTGCGAAACCAATGACATGGGCGGTGGACCGCGGAAAAGACCCACAGCTCAGAGGTTTAGGGCAGTTTAGGGATTTTGGGCCTAGGCTTTAGGGCTTACAGGGGCAGGGTGGTTCGTCAATAAAGCTAAGACCAAGCGCCAAAGCCTACCCAGAAACGCCTGCAACCGACACCCCAAAACCCTAAACCCAAACCCCAAACCCTAAAACACAAAACAGTTGAATCAGGGGCTCTAAAGCTAAGGATGCACTCAACTTGCAGTTGCTACCATTTTTCATGAATCTCTTGGTGTTTAGCAAAGCTTAGGGTTCCATGCAGCCCAGGGTGTGCCATTTGAAACCCTAAACCTTGAGAAAAAAACCTAAACCCTAAACCCCTAAACGCCTAAACCCCTAAACCCCTAAACCCCTAAACCCTAAACTCTAAGGTCTTGTGGGAGTCACGAGTTTCAGGAACTAAGCGTTTGGAAGCTGCTTGGAGCTTGCCCTTGCAACGAGCGCTACATACCTGTCACGCAAACCCTACAATCCCTAAACCCTAAACCCTAAACCCCTAAACCCCTAAACCCTAAACCCTAAACCCTAAACCCCTAAACCCTAAACCCTAAGCGCCCTAGAAGCCCCGCCTCTCTCTCTCTCTCTATCTTTTTCTCTCTTCCTCTCTTTTTCTACATATATAGATATAAGACAGTATAATACAATATACTATGATGTAGTTTAATAATAAAAATATATCTTTTTGTAATATAATTTACAGAATACATGTATGTATGTATGTATGTATGTATGTATGTATGTATGTATGTATATTATATTATATACAATATATGATGGGGTATTATATGTTGTTATATACTGCTATATACTGTTATATTTTATGATATATTATAATATATTATTAGAAATCATTATATATTATTATATATTCTTATATGTTCTTATATATTCTTATATATTCTTATCTATGGTCACATATTACTACATATTATTATTAATTATATACTAGTATAAACTGTTATATATTGTCATATATTGTATATACATTACTATATTATTATATATTACTATATATAGTAATGTATATATATATATATTATAAATATACTTTTTGTAGAAAGCTATATATATATATACATATATATATATTATACATATAAATTACTCGCACTGGAAGCGAAAGTCTGCAGTCCTACGCCCAGGGCCGAGTCCCAACATCGGTTTAGGGTTCCAGGTGTGTTTTCAGGAGTTAGGGTTTAGGTTTTAGAATTTGGGATTTAGGTTTTAGGAGCATTAGATTAGGGTTTAGGTTTTAGGAGTTTAGGGTTTAGGGTGTAAGGCTTTAGGAGTTTTTGGTTTAGGGTTTAGTGAGGCGTAGATCCGAAAATCGCAAGGCCCAAACCCCAAACTCCAAACCCTAACCCTAAACCCCAAACTCCAACCGTAAACCCCTGAACCCTAAACCACAAACCCGGATCCTTGGCCCTGCAGAGGTGATGCTGGAAGAGGCCGTAAGCCGACAAACGGATCGTGTGTGGGCCAAGGCTGCGCTGAGATTTTAGGGCCCAGGTCTTATAGGGTTTAGAGCTTGGGGGGCAGGTCTCATGGGGTTCGTAAGAGGGGTTTAGGGCCTTGGGGTTTACGGATTTCAGGGTTTAACGGTTGAGATATGCATACACAAGGACAAGGCTGTGAGGTGTCATGGCATCGTGTTCAGCATTTACATCTTCGGGTTCCCCCCAAGATTGCAGGATCCATATAAAGAACCCTCATAAGTGTCTTAGGCAGGTTCCTACATTAGTACGGAACTTTCATGAGGAGCCTTAACTTCGGCTGAGGAATGCTTCTTAACCGATAGTATCGATCTTGGAACTTTAGTAAGGAAGGTTTGGCACCTGCGCAAAACCCCGCCCCCCTCCACAACTCCGAACCCTGTACTTCTAAACCCCGAAGCCTCGAGACCTCCCAGACCTTCCAAAATCCCTTGATAAAGGAATATACTTTAAATCATATTAAGGGTCCTACTATAATTTCAGGTATATTCCTTCATTGAGGGATTGTGGAAGGTCTGGGCTAGGGCCTACACTCCCAGCCCCGAACCCCGAATCGTTGAACCTCTGAAGCCCGATATCCTAACTTAGTAGCTGAGTGGATACACTTTACACTTTTTGGGATAATATCACCCACTATAAAACTAAAAGTGTATACTTTGGGGGGCTTATGAACTCAGCAACTAAGCTAAACTCAGAATCCGCAAGACCTTAAATCCTAAACCCTAAGCCCTAAGCCCCAAACTTCCAAGTCCTAACCCAAAAACCCCGAACTTGTGGGTGTAGGATTCCCTAAGTTGTGAATCCTCGGACTAAGTGGGAAGCTTCTTGCTTGGCCAACTAGAGTGTTAACCTTCCTTTTGGAGCCTTCGAATTCATACAACGGGCCGGAACAATGAGTACGAATATCCCCATCTAGTCCGTATATAAAATTATATGTATACATATATATGTATATGTATTTACGGCATAAATAGATACATATATATATATATATATATACATACATACAAACATACAAACACACAAACATGCATACATACATACATACATACATCTGTCTGTCTGTCTGTCTGTCTGTCTGTATGTATGTATGTATGTGCGTATGTAGGTATGCATAGTATAATAAAATAGTGTAGGATCCCGTAACACCCTCTTCTAATTCTTAAGGCCCCTGTTGTAGAGTTTGCTCCAACCCCTGGTTTAGGGTTTAATTAGGGGTTAGGGTTAAGGGTTCAGAGTCCTCGACCCTAAACCCTAAACCTCCAACCCCTAGAATGATCCTGCAGCAAGGATGATTGTGCAGGCGCTGGGCGCGGATTCACAATCAAACTTAGGGTTTAGAATGTAAAAGCATGGAGCAATTTCTAGTAGCATCCCCCTTATAGTGCCCTTTCAGTTATGCCATCACGTACCCTGCAACCCTGTTCAGAAAACTTTGGCCAGTATACCGGGGCCGGAAGCTTGAACGTGGAAACCCTAAACCCCTAAACTCTAAAGCTCTAAACCCCCCTAAACCCCTAAACCCTAAACCCTCAACCCCTAACCCCAAATTCCCAAATCTTGCGATCGTGCAGGGCACCTTGTCAGAAGCGGGCCTCACAGCTCTCATGGAGGAGGACTTGCGAACCGAGGATTCTGACCCTAAGCGTCCAAGTACCTACCTAGTAGGTAATCGTGTATTCTCCCAACCGCTAACCTTCAAAACTGCTATTCTAAATCCAAGTATTTGATTGTTAGGTTCTTTGGACCCTTAGGGTGATGGTTCAGTGTTTAGCATCTGCGATTGGGGGTTGGAGCATTTCGGAGTTTCATAGATGACGAACGCCCGAGAGGACTTTTTGATGAGCTGATGTTGATCCGGAAAAGCCGCTATAAGACCTAGTCGTGTTCAGGTCTCTGAATAACTTGATAGTACAGGAGTCTGAAGCATTGCAAAATCAAGCTCCAAAATAGTCGTTGTGCCCCTATGGTATAAAACACCCAAGACCCTATTCTAGTGATCGAGGCCCCTACACCGCGAACCCAGAATTACCCAAAAAGGCGTTCACGGGAACCCTTAAAGGAACCCTCTTCTAATCGATGTCAGGCCCTTATGTGTCTCCGGTTTCCGCTGCAGCTCGTGAGGATTTCGTTGATAAAAACAAGGAGATGGACGAAGCCGCCAAGGTTGGTTTAGGGTTTGGGGCTTGGGACTTCGGCCTTAGGGCTTTAGGGCTTAGTTTAGGGTTTAGGGTTCCTTGAAGTTCAGAATTTACAGGTTTTGGGTGTAGGGCCATCTGGGGCTAAATGTAGGGCTACTGGAAGCAACAGTGGTCGCTATGGGGGGGTTCCCTTCAAGGGCGGCTCCCCAGGGTTACTATAAGAGGAGCTGTAAGGGTTTAGGGTTTAGGGGTTAGGGTGGTTTCTATAAGAGGAGCTGTAAGGGCTTAATTTGGGTGTTTATAATGTACATGCGGGGAGAGATTTAGGAGCATTCTGTCTTTCTGGTTCCTTTTTAAGGGTTCCCTGAAGCACTCTATAAGGGGTTCAGGCAATGTGGGGTTTAGGGTTTGTGGCTTAGGAAGGCCTAGGCTTTTGTTTCATTCGTTACGGCCCATAAGCACAAGGTTCAGTCAAAGAAATGTGACTATAAAGCATGTGATTTCTTAGTTACACAATATTCACTTCCATGTATACATTGTTTTGAATGTTTTGAAGGGAGACGCAGCAGAGAGACTGCTGGGTGTGGGGCGTACAGGATTTAGGGCAGTTAGAGTTGTGGTCCAGCGTTTATTCCCCGGGTTCAGACGTCAGCGTTGGGGCTTAAGCGGCTGCTGGTTTAACGTCCCAACAGCTCACAACCCTAATTAAGCCGTAAACTCTGAAACCAAGAACGAAACTCTGAACCCTAACCGAAAGCCATACACCCCAAACTGGAGACCTAAACCCCATAATTAAGCCCCAATGTAGAGAGCTGAGTGAGGCTCCGGACGCCAGGGCAGAGAAGCCCGTTCAATCCGAACTCAATACCCAAACCCTACTTGGAGGTTCAGGGGTAGTTATAAGTGGGGTTATAAGTCCCCGAATATGGGTTATAAGTCTAGTTACCCTACTTACAACGCTACTTCCATGAACCTGCAAGTAGATCCCAGAGTCAGAATCTAAACCCCAAACCCTGACCGTAAGTCCTAGAGTCTGTACCCTAAAGGTCGTAAAATCTGAATCCGGACTCAAAGCCCCAAACCCTTCAGAGTCTGAACCCTAAACCCTGAGCAGTAAATGCTTCTCCTTTAGGAGTCTGAGTAAGTCCGTAATTTGTAATACCATCCCGATAAAGTCCTTATATATGGTTACAGTATAGTACTCCAAAAAACCTTACTCTGTAATTTGCAAACCTCCTAGCTTACCAGAATCCTTGTTGAGGCTGCCTTAGAGCGTTTGGACGGCATCGTCGGATTGAAGCCGGTGAAAGAGCGCCTCGGCTCGTTTTTAGGGTTTTCGGGTTTGGATCCGGGAGCACCATGACTTGCTGGGTGAGTAAAAGCCTGGGAGCGGAGAGTACAGCTTGAAAGCACCCAAAACCCTCGGCGCCCTCGGCACCCGCCCTATGCTCCCTCGTTCCTGATGACTTACGAATTATAGCTCGCCTGGACAGTGATCCTAAGCCCCTAAACCCGAACCCCTAAACCCCAAGCCTTTGATTGTGTATGTCAGACTACGGAGCTGACTGTGTTCTGATGATGCTTGCAATTGAGTTAGAGAAGCCTCCATAAGACGAATCTCATCATGGGCCTTCCCGTTCAAAGAGCTACAAGGTCGAATCAACCCTAAACCCTAAACCTTAAAACCCTACGCCCTTAAACCCCTAAGCCCTAAACCCTCAACCCTAAACAGCAGATTATGAATTCCCCAGGACCGAAAAAAGGGGCCCAAAGGCGACCTCAAAAGATTCACCCAAACCGCCATAAACGAGCTCGAAGTTTGGAGTTTGGTCGGTTTAGGGTTTAGAGTTTAGGGGGTTTAGGGTTTAGGGGGTTTAGGGTTTAGGGGGTTTAGAAGCTTAGTCTCGAAATGTCGTGATTTGTGCTGAAAGCGCTTGCCGTTGTAGGGATGAGCGAGAGCGAGCCCGTAACAGAGCTCTCATGATTCCTAGAGTATGATAACTCTAAACCCTGAACCCTAAAAGCCTTAAACCCCTTATAGCTCCCTTATGGATCCCTTAAAGTAATCCTTATCCAAAAGCCCTAAACCCCTTATAGCTCCCTTATGGATCCCTTAAAGTAATCCTTATATGAATTCTTAAAGGAGCCCATAAAGGTAGCTCTGGGGTCCCTTGTAGATTGGAACTTAAACCCTAAACCCTAAAAGAAAAATTGGAAAAAACAGAAATCCGCAAGCCCCAAGAACCAGAAATCCAGGCTCTTTGCTTCCATCCCCCCATTTTTGCGAAGGTTGCAGGGTTGGTTCAGGGTCCACTCCAATCCTTTTTTGAGGTTCGCCCGCTCCCTAAACCCTAAACCCCTAAACCCCTAAACCCCTAAACCCCCTAAACCCCTAAACCACTAAACCCCTAAACCCCTAAACCACTAAACCCCTAAACCCCTAAACCCTAAACCCTCTTTTTAAAGGTTCGTCCGCTCCCTCTACGCCACCCTCCTCATGGAGCAGCGGCGCCGCGAGATGGGAATGGAAGCTCCAGGCTCCGCTCCGGACCCGATCCTCCGAGCGAGATTTTCTCTGAGTTTGCGTGCCCTAGGGTATATGGGCTCCTTTAAGGGTTCTCATAAGGATTATTATACGGGATCCAAAAGGGTACTATAAGGGGTTTAGGGCTTTTAGGGTTCAGGGTTTAGGGTTTAGGGTATTGTAATTCTAGTTTAATGGGCCCCTAAACCTTATTCTAATTACTAAGACCCCTATAGTACAGTGGTTGATGCTGTAATTAAATTACGGTTGGAGTTTGCTGCAGGCGCGCTTGGTGTATTTTACAACATTATCGCACTATATAAGGACTACACGATACTATTCAACTCGAAACCCAGAGTTTGTAAAGCCCCACACCCTAAACCCTAAGCCGTGACTCCTGGAGCTTAAACTCAAGACCCTGTAGCTCTTGAGCTCCAAGTCTGCCGCCCTTCTTCCTACCCAGAGACTCCAATATCCTTAAATTATAGTAGGATCCCTAATATGATATAAGGAATGAATATTCCTTAATTAAGGGATATTGGAGTCTCTTGGTACTTAAAGTTAGACACGAAAAAACAGGAAGACGATAGTAAGACGGTGAAGAGTAAGGTTTACGATTGCCAATACCGGAAGAGTAGCAGGTAGGGTCGAGGGTTTGGTGTTTAAGGTTACGGTTTTGGCGTTGAGTGGTCTCGGATCCTGATTTCGACGGACCCACAACAAAGGACCTCCTGCTGCTTCGAAACCCCCGCAGCCACATGTAGCCATGTGCCTAAGCCCGAAACACGACAACCCTCAAGCCCCACAACCTCAACCCTAAACCCCTAAACCACTAAACCCCTAAACCCCTACCCCTAAAACCCTTAACCCTACCCGAAAACCCTAAATAAACCCTACACCCCTAAACCCCTAAACTCCTAAACCCTTAAAACCCTGAACAAACCCTAAAACCTTGAATAAACCCTAAACCCTGAAACCCTAAATAAACCCTAAGCCCTAAACGGGGCAGGCGGAAGTCCGACCTTGCACATGGTGTTCCAAGGCCTAACCATGGGGATATGCGGGGTGGGAGTTCTGCGTGTGGCGCTTAAGGAATTACGTACGGTTTTAGGGTTTAGGATTTAGCGTGTAGGGTTTTAGGGTTTATAGGGTCCTAAGCAGTTCCAGGTATCGGAGTTTAGGGGGAAGGGTTTAGTAGTTTAGACTGTTTACATGGGGGCCTGTTTGGAGGATCATGGGACTTTGCAACTCGAGTTGTAAACAAAGTAACTCTAGCTATACTTACTTATCACTCCATTTTTAAATAGGGTACTTATAGCCTACCTTACTAAGTCCCATGATCCTCCAAGTAGAGTCTTTAGGGCGAGGTTTCGGGATTTCGGCTAGGGATTTGGAAGTAACAGGCTAAAATCTGTAGGGCCCCCTCGGGGTGCATATATTCAGCAGCCTACCACTTTTGTCTGCATGGTAGTTTCGAGTTTCTAGTTTCCTGGAGCTACCAACACGAAGGAAAGAAAGCATGGTAATGACAATGTAGAACAGAGTTGTGCAATTATTGTATATAGAATTAAACCCCCAAACTCCAAGATCTAAGCCTCATGCCTTATGATTCAGATAGCCATGGCTTCAATTCAGTCCTCACTTGCATAGACCGCTTGGGAGACCCCTGCTACGAGAGTTTTGGGATTGAAGGTTCGCAGCTTTGCAGTTCGGCAAGTGGTTGCCGTCCTAAACCCTAAGACCGTGAAGCCACAAACAGTCCATTAATGTATTATACGAATGTAATGCCCTCAAATCGACCCTAAAGCCAGGAGACAATCGTTACCGAATCCAAACCCACATAGCCCCACACCCTAAGTCCCCCCCAGCACCTAAATCCTAAACTCTAAGACACTAAAGCCTTAAACTCCTACACCCTAAACCCTGCAACCCTGAACCCTAAACCCTGAACCCTAAATCCCTGAGCCCGAAATCCCTAAACCCTAAAAGCCTGAAGCCTAAAACCCTAAAACCTAAACCCTAAACGCTAACACCTAAACCCAAAACCCAAAACCTTGAACCCTAAAACACTGAACTGTAGAACCCTAGAACCCTAAAGCCCTTAACCCTTCACCCTTGAACCATAAACCTTCAACCTAAACCCTAAACCCGAAACCCGAAACCCTAAACCTTCAACTCAAAGGCCTTGAAACCCTCGCGAGCCGGGCCGACATGGCCCCCGAAAGGCGTAGGAGAGAGATTCGAACCACTAATGGGGTTTAGGGTTCAGGGTTTGGGGTTTAGGGTGTAGGGTTTGGGGTTTAGGGTTGAGGAGTCTGCAGGGGCACCTTTCATAGGAGCCCTCAAAACTACAGCTCAGATTGGCAAGCATGTCCGCTCGTAGTTCCTGTGTACGTAGTTGTAGTTAAGCTGTGTTTCCAGAAAACCATGGCACATCCTAAGGCCAGAGCTGCGTACCCAGGCGCTCACATTACAGAACCCGCGTAAACCCCCCCAAAACCCTTGACAGAGGATTCTGAAGCCCTGATCGTAAAGCTAGAAAATATCATAGAACTCTTATTGTTCTAGAACCCTCAAAAGAAGTGGGTTTTGCAGACCCTAAACCCTAAACCCCTACAATGACCCTCTGACTCCAGGCAACCCTGGCACGGGAAAGACTACGGTGGCCCGGGTCGTTGCAGACCTGCTCAAGGCCAGCTTGGGCTTTTGAGTCTTAGGGTTAGGGGTTTGGGGGTTTCGGGCATTGAAAGGAGGGGTCTATAAGGGATCTGTAGTAGGGTTCTACTTTACAGGGGCCCAAATAATTACCTATACTACCAATACCATTTGGGGGGTTCCCCACTATAACCACAGTATAATGGGCCCCCAAACCCTATTCTAATCATTAAGGCCCCCATATTGGGGGTTTAGGGTTCAGGGTTTTTGGGGTTTTGGGCGTGCTTTTTGAGGGCGTTTGTTTTTTGATGGTTTTAGTTGGACCTTGAGGATCTACTTGGTGATGGTGCTTGCTTGTGTGAGCTAAACCCCTAAACCCTAAACCCCCTAAAGCCTTGGGTCCAGGCGCTGGGTCTTTTAAGAACCGGACACCTCGTCGAAGCAGATCGGGCTGCGCTCGTCGCAGGCGAGTTTTGGGGGCGTTAGAAGGCTTAGGGTTTTCAGGGTTTGAGGGTTTAGGGGTTTAGGGCTTAAGGGTTTAAGGGCTTAGGGGTTGCAGGGGTTTAGGGCCGTTTAGGGGTTTAGGGCTTAAGGGTTTAAAGACTGAGGGGTTTAGGTTTTTAGGGTTTTGGCTAGGGTTTAGGGTTTAGAAAGCTTTTAAAGGATCTTTGGGGCTGTTTCTCAGGACCTCCCAGGTACGCTTTAGGGGGTTTTATACTTCTCATTAAGGGGTAATTAGGGGCTCCAATAAAGTTTTAGGTCCCTAAAATAGTACGGCACCTTTGTAAAAAAGAGCCCGTAAAAGGGACCCTAATCTAGAAAGCTACGCATATTTCAGAACGCTTGTAGATCCCTTCTAGATGCTTAAGCAAGGAGCCAGTCAGGAGGAATCCGAAGTTCCTAAACTAGTCATCGCGGGCCGCGATGTTGTAGCCAGCAGAAACCCTAAGCCTTAAGCCCTAAACCCCAAGCAGAGGGTTTGAAGGTCGGAGCCCTTAACCCGAACCCCCAATTATAGGGTTTGGAGTATAATGAAGGGGGGCTGTTCTCTCGCATGGAGGTTTCTGGTTATGGTTGAGGGTTTAGAGTGTAGGGTTTTGGGATTTCTAGGCTTCATGGTGTAGGGTTTAGAGTTTGGGGCTTCGGGTTCAGCATACATTCTAGATTCCCCCACAGCGTGGTACACATCGTGGGAGTCCTATGTTGGGAGGAAAGAGCTAAACCCTCCACCCTAAACCCTAAACCCCTAAGCCTTCCCTACACCCAAGCCCTCCCTAGGCTCGGAGCCTTCCCTACACCCTGAACCCTGAACCCGAAACCTCCCTGAACCCTACACCCTCCCTCATAGATCCCATCACAGAACCCTAATGAAGACTCCCCACTACGACCTCGTCTAGAAGTCTGGCAGATCCACCCTTTCTAGATCCCTCACTGAAGCCCCCTCCTACGGATCCCTATAGAACCCTTTCTGGTTTAGGGTTTACTAGGCGTTCCTTTCTTCAGGAACTTATACCAGGAAATCGCGATAGGAAGCCCTGAAAGGCAGGTATTTTTGGAGGAGGGGATGTCAGGCAGGGTTTAGGGTTCCTAATCGCCCAACAAGCGCTAAGTAACTTGTGTAAGGATATCATGATTAGCAACCCTAGAAAGTGTGCTATTCAGGGTTTAGGTGGGGGCTTAGGGTTTGGGGTTTAGGTGGGGGCTTGGGGTTCCTAAACCCTAAGCTCCAAAGCCCAAACACCACCGTACAGGCTTCAGCGGCCAGACGGCGCTGAAGACCAAAGCCGTGGTCGAGTCGGATTTGGCCTCAGAGCTGGCTTTTAGGGTTCTTAGGGTTTAGGGTTCTATACAAGCAGTCTGATCCAGGGTTCTAGCCCGACCCTAAAAGAAGCACTTCAGTCCGAAAGATCCCCAGCATCAGAAAGGCCAGGAGCTTGCCGCTGGGGCTAAGGGTTTAAGAGCTTTAGGGTTTAAGGTGTAGGGTTGTAGGGTTTAAGAGGTTTAGGGTTAAGGGTTTAAGTCTAGGTTCTGGATGGATTTAGGGTTTGGGCTCCACGGTTTAGCAACACGCAGGGTTTAGGATTTGGGTAGTTGTCAAAATTAGGGTCCCTTTTTGGGTACCCTAAATACTAGGTGCCGTACTATAACAAGGACCCAAAAAGGGACCATCATTTTGACAACCACCCATTTAGGTTTAGGATTCGTTTGTGCTACCTGGAACAGCTGAAGCTAAAGGAATTGACTGACACTGTCACCGACAGTTCTCTCTAAGCCCCAACAGTCTTATAGACAAACACCCGGAATCCTTAAATTTCTCATGTTTACTTCATAAACCTCTAAAGCCAAGCCAATGAACTCCTAATTAAATCCCGGACAACCCTATGAAGCTCCATTGAAAACCCGTCTAGAACTCCTTTTAGAACCCTTACAAAAGCCTGAGGGTCCGAAACTCCAAGCTTTGCGGGTTCCTTATAGAAATCCAAGCCCAAAGCCCCATAGATACCTTATTGGGAGTTTCCGAAATTAGGGGTAGCTTATTTATAATAAGGATCCTACTATTTACGGTACTAAAGTAGGGTCCCCTATTTTCGGCAACTCCCCATAATAATCCCCATTATAGAACCCTGATAGATCCCTTTAAGGACCCCTTTAAGGAAACCCTAAAGGGTCCCCTAATTGTCGGAAACTCCCTATGAAACCCTAAACGGCCCTAAACCCTAAACCCTAAACCCCTAAACCCCTAAACCCTTAAACCCCTAAACCCTAAACCCCTAAACCCTAAACCCCTAAACCCCTTAAACCCTAAAAAACCCTTAAACACTAAAAAACCCCTAAACCCTAAACCCTACACCCTAAACCCCTAAACCCTAAACCCGTAAACCCCTAAACTGCAGAACCCTCAGAAGACGAATCCCAAGGCGAAGCCTCTGAGTCCCTGGTATAGGGGCCTTTTACTTAGAATCCGGACCTTTAGGGGTTTAGGGTTTTAGGGTTTTAGGGTTTAGGGTTTTAGGGTTTTAGGGTTTTTATGGTTTTAGGGTAGGCTTCTGGGGGTTTGGGGCTTAATAATATAGGGGCCTTAACAATTGGAACAGGGTTCCCTTTGAAGGGGTCTATAAGGGTTACTATAAGGGGATCTGTAAGGGTACTATAGTATTAGGGGCCTTAATAGTTAGAAGAGGGCTCCTTACGCTATAATCATAAGAAGGAACCCCCAAGACAGTATTGGTAATTATTTCCTAAACCCTAAACCCTAACCCCTTAACCCTAAACCATATTTAGGCCCCCCATTTTGGAGCATCGTTAGCGGAAGCGGAGCGAGGCGCTGGGAGGCGTCCTCTTCATCGATGAGGCCACGGTATGGGTGGTTCTCAAAATTAGGGTTCCTTTTTGGGTCCCTATTATAGTACGGCACCTATTATTACTTAGGGGACCCCAAAAGGGACCTTAATTTTGACAACTACCCGTATGTTTGCTAGTGGTTGTTTGATACGGGGGGAGGGTAGGGGGGGTTAGTGGGTTTAGTATGGGCAGGTTTATGTAGTGGTTCAGGTAAGGATTTCGAATTCCTGTTGCGACAACTCTCTCAGCATGGACTAAGTGGAGTCGGAATTCAATTGCATTCAACAGCAATAAATAAAAGGCGCGCCCACACGCCGGCAGCAAAATAGCACGCGCCTGCGCACCCGCTGCAAAGGGCACCCACAACTAAATAAAGCAAGCTCTCTTACGCAGTGCCAGCACGTGTGACCTTCGCTCGTCGCATCGCTACTATATGCAGATTAGCAGATCATTATTGGGAGTGCCAGAAGGAGTGCAAGTCAACTGGGTACCCTGGACCCAAACCCGCCCCTAAACCCCACATCACAAACCCTTCTAAAGCTGCATATCTATGTATGTGTGTGTATGTGTATGTATATATATATAATTATGCATACATGGTATACAGACATACGTACATACATACATAACCTCTATATGTATGTGTATATATATATACATATACAAATGTCTCTCCCTCTCTCTCTCTCTCTGTCTCCCTCTCTCTCTCTCTATATCTAAATATATATATATATATATACACACACATGTGTCTATCCTCTAGAGGCTTACGCTCTGGTCGGCGAAGATGGCCGCGACTCTTTTGGCCGGGAGGCGCTGGACACGCTGATCAAGCTCGTTGAGGCGACTCTCTGTTCCCTCAGATGGTGTTTCGGGGTTTAGGGTTTATAAGGTTTAGGGTTTATGGGGTTTAGGGCTTAGGGTTTTTAGGGCTTAGGGTTTACAAGGTTTAGGGTTTAGGGTTAAGGCTTAAGGGTTTATAGGGTTAAGGGTTTATATGGTTCAGAGTTTATAGGGTTTGTTGGGTTTAGGGTTTAGGGTTAGGTTCTATTAGGATTTGTAGGGTTTTAAGATGCTCTTAGGGTTCAATAAAAAGGGTTTAGAGATAGTTGCAGGGTTTTCAGTTGTGGGTTCCAAAATGGTTCTTTATGTGTTTCGCACGGTGTCCAGAGAATCTCGCACGAGCTCAACTTCCTCGATGCAGAACCCAGAACCCTACACAACCCCAAAGGCGCGGAGCCCTAACTCCCCCGCCTCCCTCAAAAAAACAAAAAGCAGTCAAACCATCTCGAACGCCAAAGCCGAAACCCTATAATCAATCCCTAAGCCTTATATAAGCCCCAAACCACCACGAGGACTACCGACAAGACTTGGTCGGGCACTCGGGGTGCATCGGTGGATGAAATCTTGAGCTCGGATCCTTAAATGATGTATGCGTAGGTCTATAGTCTACGGCTCTAGGCTCCGGTTTACAATTAGGGTTCACGGATGCAGGGCTTCAGAGGTTGAGAATTTAGCGATGGAGCCGTCTTGGAGATTAAAGTGCAACTATCTGTATGCATGTAGGTCCATGGGTTCAGAGTTCAGAATCAACTTTAATGTCTGAGATTTTGAGGTTCTTCCCTGCATCCTACAGCTGAGCAGCCACGTCGCCTCCGTGTGGGCAGAACCATTTACGAGCTGGCAGAAGAATCATCGAGTATGATTGGGCAGGGCTGTTCTTAACATTGGGTAGCTGTTCATAATATGGTTAGTGACTTTTTAAAAATTTCTGAAAATAATGGGCCTTCAATGAGTTTCGGAAGCACGAGGCATTGAGAGTTCTGCTTGCGCGGGAGGAGAAGGTCACGAAGGCTTCACTGCCGGAGGATGCCGGCAAGCCGCCCCCTAAACCCTGCCCTGGCTCGCGTGCAGGAACGTTGCGATTCCTCCGGGATCAGCGCGGATTCGTGGATCAAGGGACATAGTAAATAGTAATTAAGTCAAAAGCAGAGTACTTAGCTAGGATACTGAAAAAACTTGATCACCTTCTTGCTAAGTCCCCTGAGCCTCTTACAAGAATTCCATTCATATCCTACTTGGCTGGGTCCCTGAGCGTCTAGGACTCTAATGGCTCACATGCGTTGGCCCCTGAAGTTTTATAGACCTTTACAAGTTCTTAAAAACTCCTCAAAGCCCTAAATCCTGTTAAGGCTTATGAATGTCTACAAGCCCTTATAAGACCCCAAACTCTACGCTCGAACAACAAGAGCGTGTTCCACGAGTCATTCGCAGGGTCTCTAGGAGGACCACCAGATGTTTCCCAGGGTTCGTTTGACTTTGCCTTTGCCGTAGCCTGCTGCCTGTAGCTGCATGTGGCCGGCCTAGCACGAGTAGGGCTTACAGGGTCTGTGGTGTAAGGTTTGCAGAGACGGAGGATGTAAGTCTTACATGAAGGACTAGCGGTGTGTTTCTCTTGTCCCAAGCCTTGTGAAGTCGTGATACACGACATCCCCCGCAGCCCTGTAACATCCAATGAGGGGCATTACTACAAAGAGACTCCCGGACTTTTCAATTAGGGAATACCTGTAGCCGAAAAGACCTACCTTTTTAAGGAACTATATATAGAAACTATAATGAGGAACCCTAAAAAGGTAGGTCTTTTCGGCTACAGGTATGCCTTAAAGTACAGTAGGGCTCCTGGTAACAAGGTCTGCCAACTCTGAATAGCCCTAAACAGCCCGAGGCAACCCCAAACACCCCTCAACCCTAAACTTTAATCTTCCAAGGTCGTGATCCTGGCTGGGTACAGCTCGGAGATGGCGCGGTTGTTTCTTGGCTGACCTCAGCAATGAAGCGTGAGTAATTACATACCTCATCGACTAGCGGTGCCATTCCTTCACCTATAACCCTGACGGGTTGTCTCCCCTACCCAACCCACGAGACCCGAACGTGAATTATTTGGGTTTAGGGTTGAGGGTGTCTTATCATCCAAACAATCGAAATTTTAACTCTGACCCTTCCCTGCAAACCCTTTGACCCACAACAGCCTAGCCGCTAGCCCCAACCATTCCAGCCACTGGACACAAGACATGCAAAAGGAACACGAACATCGGGTGTTATATATGCATGTGTGCGATGGATGGATGGATGGATGGATGGATGGATGGCTGGGTGGATGGATGGATGGATGGATGGGTGGATGGATGGATGGATGGATGTACGGATGTACGGACCGACGGACGGGCGGATGGGCGGATGGACGGATGGACGGATGGATGGACCCAGTTAAGAAACCCGATGGCCCCTCAACCGGCAAGACCTTAAGCCCATTAAGCCCTAAGGAAAAAGCAGTATTTTACACCCCGAACCCTTTTCCAATTAGTAACGCCCTTGTATTAAACTCTTTTTGTAACCCTGAGAACCCTTTTTTGCAACCCTCGTAGAACCCTTCAACGGAGCCTTGTTCTGGTATGAAGGCCTTTAAATCCTAGGTTCGCCAGTAGTACCCTTTTGGCCTTTGTCATGTTAAAGTAGGAAGAAAGGGACCCTTACTACCAAGGGGACACTGGGGAACCTACGATGACAGACTCCCAGGGCCGAACCCTAAATCCTAGACCCTTACCCCTAAACCCTAAAACCCAAAACCCTAACCCCTAAACCCGAAGACGGCTGGTACCTTAGGCGGAAAAAGGAGCTCAAAAAAAAAAACAACCGAAACCCTAAACCTCTAAACCCCTAAACCCCAAACCCTAAGCCCATTATGAAGGCCATTACAGACCCTCCCAGGATCGAAGCCAACCCGGGATTGCGTTCCCGGTTCCCCACGGTGATCGAGTTCGAGGCCGCGGGTGCTTCCGGCCTTTTTTGGGAGCTGCGTTTAGGGTTTAGGGTGTAGAGTTTAGGGTGCAGGTTTAGGGTTTAAGGTGCAGGTTTTAGGGTTGAGGGTGCAGGTTTTTAGGGTCGAGGGCAGTTTAGGGTTTTTGTTTCAGGGTTTAGGGTTAAGGATACTTGGGTTTGGGCATCTGCCCTTCACCTCTTCACCCTGCAGCCGCAGTCTTCTTCACCTAAGTTCATCTGACGATGTTTTGGGAGTCCAGTAGCCTGTCGTACGCTCGTAAGTACTCTGATCCCTTCAGAGTCGTTACTGAAAGAACATGCCAATCTTAAATGTTTCGGACCCTTTCAAGCATTGTTGAAGCCACCATATAACCTACAACCCAAGCCCCTTTAAGCAAACCCTAATCGTAACCGCCATGGAACATAAAGCCGAAACAAGCCACCCGAAGCCCCTTGAACCACCCGGAAGCTTCGAAGCTTGGGCATCAGCTTTTTGAGGACTACACCTGCGAGGAGCTTCTAGAGATCGCCACGGGGATGCTCCTGCAGGAGGGTTTTGGGCATATTTGGGGTTTAGGGTTTAGGGCTCGGGGTTTTTGGGCCTTTATCTAGGGTTAGGAAGAGGAGTTCCTGCCGTGATGCATCCGAGAATCTTACTTGTAACTTCGTAGGGTGGCGTTTGAGGGATGGAACTTCTCGGAAACGAAAGACCTGCTACCTGAAAGCAACCAGACAGACCGCATATCTTGCAGGGGCCCACAATCAAGGGTAGTTTTGGCAGTCCTGCTGTGGGTTCAAGGTTCACATGATAAGTCAGGACGTCCATGCACGGTATGCAGGCTGACATTTTCTGTTGCAAGACTCGTGCCAGGTGTTCATACGCGATTAAGGCTCGCGGTACTAGGAAGTTAAGACAAAGGCCCTGTGTAGTCGGAAGAACCACCCAGTGACAATAGCAATGCGCGTGGTGTACCCTCAACCCTAGACGCTTAACCCATGGCATTCACAGGACGTGATGGTCCTAAACGAGCCGGCGGCCAGCGATCGTCTTCGGGGTTTGCTGCAAAAGGCACCTTGCGACACATTGTGGTGTGAAGACGTGGCTTCGGGTGGGGTGGCATGTAGAAACCAGGTGGGTTTGTAGGGTGTTTCCAGGGCTGTTCTAGGGATTTTTGAGGCGGTTTCATAGGGTGTCTTTACAAAGGGGTTACCCATCCTACCTCCAGTGTAAGGTTTGGTGCCTGATCTATGTTGATCATGATGCCTGTTGCCATAGGATCACGATCATCGGAACCTCGTGAGGTGTTACGCCTAGACTTTTGCTTTCTCTGGCACTATTGCCTGCATACTCATCATTCTTGTTGTGATTCTGGTGAAATGTCCCAATGTCCCCAATCAGTACAAGTCAGTATGGCTTCATGTCCAAAGCTATCGCCAAAACAAAGCGTCTTGGTACTTGTACTACGAGCGTCGTATGTTCCATGCTGTCTCTGCCACCACTACAATTAGATAATTAGTTATTACGACTACGTCGATGACGACGACTGCTTCGTACCACCACCGCCACCACGACTACTAGGACGACGACAGTTACTTGTACTGCACGATACTAGCGCTGCTACTACTTCTACTAGGTATACGGTTGGTAGGTGACGCCAGTGTTTTCTTCGTCTGTGTGTGTTGTTTCTCGAGTTTTGAGCTGTTTTTACTTGTCGGAGAAGGGTACACGCTTTTTGTGTGTGTTTTTTTGTGTTAGCAACTGTTGTCTTGCGGAACGCTGTAATTTCTCGCGTTTTGGCCTGGTTTTGGGTGGGCTTCGGAAAGATCGCGTTTTTTTATGACACTGTTTTTTGGCATTTTGGAATCTTGGACTTTTTGCGTTTTTTTCTAGGATGCTGCTATTTCTCGACTTTTTGCTAGTTTTCGCTAGTTTTTCATGTCTTTAGTGCAGCATCACGATTTGAAAACCACTTGTTTTCTACATCCAGTGTTATTTGCAGACAGTCTTTGCTGTTAAACAGGCTTTACTGTCAGAGAGGCTTTGCTGTTAAACAGTCTTTGTTGTTAGAGAGGCTTTACTGTTAGACAGGCTTTGCTGTTAGACAANCAGGCTTTACTGTCAGAGAGGCTTTGCTGTTAAACAGTCTTTGTTGTTAGAGAGGCTTTACTGTTAGACAGGCTTTGCTGTTAGACAAGGGTTCCAGGAGGGCCTTGGGTGATAGGCAGGTTTGGGGGAGGGCGGGGCTTGGGGCTGGGTGGAGGGGGGGGTGGGGGAGCGCGGTGTGTCATTTGGGTTGTTGCTATACAGGCTTTACTGTTAGAGAGGCTTTGCTGTTAAACAGTTTTTGTTGTTAGAGGGGCTTTACTAGCAGCGTCCAACAAAAAACGCGAACAATCCAAGATTGCGAAACGCCAAAAAACAGTGTCACAAAAAACGCGATCTTTCCGAGGTCCACCCAAAACCAAGCCAAAACTCGAGAAATAACAGCGTTCAGCAAGACAACAGTTGCTAACACAAAAAAACACACACAAAAAGCGTGTACCCCCCCTCCGACAAGTAAAAACAGCTCAAGACTCGAGAAATAACACACTCAGACGAAGAATACACTGGCGTCACCAACCAACCCTGCGCCTTCTACTACTACTCCCCAACTACTGCTACCGTTTCTACTACTGCGTCTCCTCCTCCTCTGCTTCCTAGTCCTCCTCGTTGAATTACATGCAAAGACCCAAGCCCAGACTTGCAAAGCCCAAAGCTGCCCAACAGCCACAAGGCCAAAACAGCCAACACTTGAGGCAATGAAGCTTTAAGGTCTCAATGCCTAAGTCAGAAGCCATAAACAGTGACCAATACTATTCCTCAGGGTTCCTATTCCAATCAGTACGGCCCCCCACTACAGTCATCATGGCCCCCACTTAAGACGCCCGCTAGTGTTCACTTCTCGCCAGAATCCCTAGAACCTAAGCCCCTACACCCAGGTTTTAGGGTTTAGGGTTTAGGGTTTAAACCCTTAACCCCTAACACCGAAAGCCCCCATTCGCCAGACGGTGCCCAAGCCCGGCAAAAAGACGGACCGGCAGGCGGGAAACGGACGCAGGGAGCTCGGAGCTTCCAAAGGGGCTTTGGGGTTTAGGGGTTTAGGGGTTATAAACGTTTAGGGCCAGGGTTTGGGGGTTTAGGGTTCAGGGGCATATTTCCGTTAGTCACCACAGGCGGTAGTCCCAGAACGATTAGGATGACCCTGAAGCAGTTTTGCTACTAGTACAAGGGTAGCCGTTGATTCAGCGTGAATATTATGCTGGCTCTCACCTCGCCGGCTAATAATTATTCTCCTGCTTGGTTGCTGGGGAGCATTCCAAACATGGACGTTTTCAGGGGTGCGGCCATGGATGCTTTGCCAATTCAGATGCACTCCCAACATGGACGTTATTAGGGTTGCTGGCATGGATGGGCCGAAAATACTGCAGGAACATGCGCGTGTGAGGGTTGAGGACGAGGATGTGCGGGAAAACGTGGTATGGCAGGAACCTGTGTGCAAATGCGGCCAGCTGGATTCTGTGTGAAGCACATCGTTTCTGCGACCTGAGTGTGAGCAAAGGAGGGGGGGCCGGAGCCTACAGTACTAGTAGTCAGTACGAGTGCTAGTATTCGCAGTGTTTTTGCTACCACTTCATGCAGCTTTGGTACAAGACCTAAGGACAGGTGTACAAGTATCACTGCAAACACGGTACTACCGGAGATACCCATGCTAAGCTTCTAGCTGATCAAGCCGACGGGCATATCCGACCTACATGTGTCGATGTGCTCCGGCATGCTGTTGCACCACAGACCGCCACAGAGGTGCCTCGCAAAGATGCTTGTTGCATTTACCATTATGGTCGCAACGGTTAATATAGGGGCCTTAATAATTACCTATATTATTTTGGGGGTTCCTCAGAATAAGTATAGTATAATGGACCGCAATACCCTATTCTAATTTTTACGGCCCCTACAGTATTGATCTGACTCCTGTGTGACATGAGCTGAGGCGCCGTCCGAAATATCCTGGAGCGTGCGAAGCGAAACCAGGTCTGGGGATTGTGTGCGTGTTCTGTTTTTGGGGGAGGTTTAGGGTTTAGGGTTTATGGGGATTGTGTAAATTGTGTTTTTGGAGGGCGCGGGTGGTCTCGTTGCTTCCGGAGTCCGTGCAGGTTCACAACTGCAGATGCTGAAAATACTGCCTATCTGATTCAGCTGGCAAATGAATTTTGTCCATGACGGCTGTGGTGGTGTTTCTGCCAGCATCGTGTTGTAGATTACTCGGCTTAGCTTTATAAAACAAGTTATATTCTGCATCATACAAAAGTTCCCGTGGCTTGTCACACATTATCTTTGCATGAGGTTTCTCGGCAAGGTGGTGGACATTTGCACAACCATTGTAGCCAAGTTTCGCTCTTCAGCAAGACTGCCGCGGTGCCTTCGGAGTTTCTTCCGTGTTCCAATACTATGATTGAGTAACATGGTCTCATAACTGCATGCTGTACCATCTCCTTATGTAGATCCCTGAAAACCGCCTTCTTTTAAGCTGTCGATCCGGACCCACGCTTGTAGTATTCACGGACTTAACATGGGCCCGGGACATTTCAACGAATATTCATTAGGGCTTCCGATACAACTTTACATTGTATAAATTCCCGCCCTCAGTTTAACTATGCAAGTCCCTATAGTAGTGAGCATAGGTTTAATCTGCTTGTCCATGATGTTTTTGTGTTTGTGCGAGTGTATCTTTCCTACGTGTCTCTGTGTCGATACCTGCGTGTCTCGCTTTCTCTCTGTTTAAAGGCGAAACGCTCACGAATAGGTAGATAAAACATAGTAATATACTCATACAAAGAGACCGTCTATCTTTCTATCTATCGATCTATCTACCTATCTATCTATTTATCAATCCGCCGGTCTCTTCGTCCATGTATCTATCGATCTATCGGTCTCTAGCCTTCGATCCACACATCTGTGAATCTGTCTGTCTGTCTGTCTGTCTGTCCATCTATCTATCCGTCGATAAATGTGTGTATGCACACGAGCCAGCATGATCCGAATGCCGTGCTGGCCTCCAGAACGCTTTGCTTTTCTAGTTCTTCACAACAAAACCCCGGACGGCTTACCCACAAGCAAAGGCTAAAGCTCCTCTGCCTTGGTGCCATGCAGCCTGAAACCCTACTTAAAGGTTCATGGGACATAGTAGCTCGGGCTATAGAGAAGATAACTATACCGTCTATACCTTATAGTTAAGTATAAAGGCACCTAGAAGTGACCCTCCAGTGCCCGCCAGGCTTTGCGGCTGCAGAAGGAAGTTTCCGCAGGTAAGAACCACAACCAGACGGAGCGGCTTGGGCGGGAGGGACAATTTTTGGGTTCGTTGAGGTGTTAGATTTCTGATGGTGCCCGGTTCAATATAGAAGTTTGAACTTTCCGAAATACTAGTCTTATATGTTCTTGGGGGGTTTCTCGTTTGAGCTTTACTACAATAAACCCTGCAGCTCCATTCTAATCAAACCCTAAACCCTAAACTCTAAACCCTAAACCCTAAACCCTCAAGAGCAGGATAAATAGAAATTGTGTGAATTCGCTTTGAATTGCATTTTCAAAAGTTTCACTAAATGTGTGTGAGAGATCCCAGCCCAATTCCAAGCCAATATCCGAGCCCCCAACACCCCCACAGCCCCAGCCCCA
>BGNK01001469.1:24055-88292 GCA_003297005.1 Symbiodinium sp. clade A Y106 | reverse complement strand
CCAAACTGAAAACACCAAAGCAAAAAACAAAGCCCTGTCAAAACGTTAACGTTTCGGTCAAAACCCTATACAATTTCTACCAGCCCAGCAGCCAGCCCAGCCAGCCCAGCAGCCCAACCACCCAGCCAGCCAGCCCAGCCACGCCACCAGCCCAGCCAGCCCAGCCAGACCGGCCCGCGCAACTGCGAAATCAAAAGCAAAAAAAGGTCAAAACTTTCGGTCGAAACCCCGGACCCGAACCCCATACAATTTCTATAAACCCTAAACCCTACCTATGAGGGCCTCTGGATCAGCTCTCAGGCCCATTTTGAAAGGACCCGAGGTCAGCTTCGAAGCTTGGGAATCCCAGAGACGAAGGAATATACCTTAGGGTTCCTTAAAGGGATCCTTAAAGGGATCTATAAGGGTTCTATAAAGGAATATACCTTAAATTATAGTAGGACCCCTAATAGGATTTAAGGAATCTTCCTTAATTATTGGGATACCCTAAACCCTCGACTCAGACCCAAACCTGAAGCCCATACACCCTGAAAGCCCCAAACCCTGGCATTCATGAGGCTTTTTAGGTCCTTATTATAATACGACACCTAATATTTAGGGCACCCAAAAAGGGGCCATGATTTTGACAACTACCCATGAGGAACCATAAGCGGAGTTCTTATTGAGACTGTCTTGGAAACGGGGACGCTGTGAAGCCGGCCTTCACCGGTGTTTCTTGAAACTGGAGGAGCTAAGAACAAGGAAACCTAATTTGGATGCCCGGGTTCCACCTCAAAACATTTGGGAGTTTCCGAAAATTAGGGGTACCTTATTTTGGGGTCCGTATAGTCAGGATCCTACTATTTAGGGTACTATGCTAGGGTTCCCTATTTTCGGAAACTCCCATTTGCTTCGAACTGTTGGAGTCCAGCTGGTTTGAACCCAAAGCCGAAGGAAATCCTCGTAGATCCCAAAACCCTCAACCTTCGTCGGGCTCAGACACAGAATCCGGTGTAGCACCCATAGCTTGAGACACAAAGAAATGTGAGTCCCAAGCCGAGAATTCTTCCTAAACTCTAAACTAGTTGCATTCGTGACGACCAACATTTTCTGGCAGGCAACATGCCGCAAGCCTCCCGAGCCCTAGAGCGCCCTACTCACAAGCAGTTTAGGCTTTAGGCGTGGGGGCTTGAGGGCCCTAAGAACCTCTGTGTGCCATTTTCGGGGACGGCTGGCTGAAGTTTGAGGTATGGGGCCACCCGTTTAGACCACCAGCGCACCCACCCCAGACCCTCTAGCGCCGCAGGACATGTGTACGCTCATGGCGCAAGACTTTGATGGCTGCTGCCCGGATCAAGTGGTTCAGGGCAAGTGTTGTGTTTCGGAAGCTGTGGTTGTGATTAACAATAAGAGTGAAGATGTGGTTTCGGGCTTAGTAAGTTTAGGGCTTAGCTTTAGGGTCTGGGGGCGGGTCTAGAGTCTAGGATTTACCGGTGTGTGTGTGTGTGAACAAGATTGCGGGACTTAAAGTTTCATGGATAATTGTGAGTACTGTTATACGTGCACAGTCTGGGGCTGTATCTAGCCATACTAGTTTGTTAGGCCTACCTTCTGACGAGGAAACCCTAAACCCTAAACCCTAAACCCTAATCTATCAAGAAGGGTGCGCCTTAAAAGTCATGCGCTCGTATTGTCAGTTCCATCCTGTTGCGAGGATTGCTCACTTCTGCTGCTGTCTTGCATGACTACGCTGCTTGTGACTCTGGTTCGTAGTGTCGTTGGCCACTGTATCATGCTGCAGCAAGTTGGTCCCAGCTTCTGATTGGCCCTGATCTTGGTGCCCTCAGTGACTTGTCATGGCAGATATGAGCTCCCGCAGTCCGAGAGTGACGTTGTGCCATCGCCTCAGGGTTCTTCCTTCGGCTGGAAGATCTCCGTGGCGTTCATGGCCGTGGCTACCGTGGCTTTGGCAACGCTTGCCTTGGCTGGCCATGCCGGGCTGGGTGCTGGGATGAAGGCCTCGTGGGATCCTCAGTCGAGCTGGTCAGCCAGTCGGAGGAGGTGACTCTTGGCAGTCAGGTGGTCTATGGCGGCTCCGGCGGACATGGCCAACTCAACATATGCCAGCAGTTCATTCCTCACCAGCAGGGCTCCGTTTCCGTGAAGCGCACGAACACCAAGGTCACGGTCTACCTGATGACGCGCTGCAGTGATCGCGGCGGCCACACCCACCAGCTCGGCTCTTGCGATGCTGGCATGCCTCCAGATCATGTAGATCATGTCACCTTTGCTGATCACATGTGGCTTCAGCACGCCCAGTCTTACAAGATTGAACATTACTGAGCAGTTTTCAGTTCATTGGCATTGGCTCTCTGACAACATTGCTTGAACGCTTTTCTAAGTTGTTCGCTCCATTGTAGCGACGGCACTGGCCGCATGAGCTTGCGATAGCGTGCGGAAATGTGCGGAAGAAAACAGGAGCATTGTACTGCAGAAGCGAGAAGCAGCCGACGGCTTTGATGGAAGGTATGAGCAACGTCTGCGTGCCCCCAAACAGCGTGAACCTGCTATCTACATGTCCCGGAGTACAACGCACAACCTTGAAGCCCTGAAGCCATAACATGTGTGGTTGCCTTTGCTTGCATTGCCTGCTTGCAAGGTGAGTCGTGACTTGCATGGCCGTGGGACCCGCGGTCATCCGCGCTGTGTACCACGACAGATCACCGAATACTTAAGCATTCTCGGCAGGTTGTATATTTTTGGTATGCTTGAAATTTACGCTTTGGTATCATATGATGAACTAGAACCTCGTGCGAGAAGATATTTATCGAGAAGTGATTCGATTTTTCTCCTTTGAATAATTTGCGATATATTTCAATTTTCAAAAATTTTATTTATCTCGATAAAATCAATGTATTTGGTATGCTTCGAATGGACTTATATAGAATTGTTCATATAATTATAATTGAACTTACAATTAAGATTTTTATAAAAATAAGATTTGCTGATTAGTTTGAAAATTCTTTAGAGATATTGAATCGTAAAAATTCCACAGATTTTCTGCGGATAATATATCGGTCTTCGCGCGTTTATATTATTTATGTTGCAAAAATGAATGCAAACGATTTGTCGTACGAAAATATCGGTTACACCGACGTTTTCGGTATTTCGAGTGTAGGATATGTTACAAAATTCTAAATAAATTATATCTCAGTCTTATCTCATTTATTCTATGTCGGAGCTAAAAATAGTAATAACATGTTATATTGATGTCGTATAGAGAGGTGCGCTTTTTGGTCTGGTTGTATTGCGAAGTAGAGATAAAAAGCCGTGAAATTAAAGGTATAGTAGGTGGTGCCTATGAGTGCTAGTCGTAGTAGGTAATGCCCGCTCATCTCATAAGTAGTGTCTGCGAGATTTTATTCACTTGGAATGTATATATCTAGATTCGTCTTCAGCCTGCGAAGTGGTTGCGGATAAATTGATTCGAGGCAAATTATGGGAAACCCTTCAATCTTCTAGATAAAGTAATGAATGGCCGCGCGATGGAGACGAGCAAAATAAGTCCTGACAAGCTAGGAAGCAATCCCTATGTCGCCAACTACGATTTTCTTTTTCATTCTGCAACTATCTTAAGAATGTATACCAAGGGTCGTGACTTGGATGGGCAATACAAGATGGCCCTGACAGTCTCTTCAACAGAGGCAAGCTCTTGCTACGGCCTCAATTCCGATAAGAGGTCGTATTAATGCTATAATATCATATATTCATTAAGAAGGTGCGGTAGGCCCGACCGAACACCCCGGTTGCAGAGAATATATTGTTACAATCGCGCGCGACTGAGCCTGCCATCGCGATAAGTTATACGGTAAAATCCTGCACGTAATCGATATAGAGACCTGATGTATTGTCGGTCTTCCCAACCAATGGAGGTCACAAGTTGTAGCAATATTAGATATGGGTGCACTTTGGCGGATGTTTCAACCTCGGCTGTCCAGGTCGGCAAATTAAGCTCTCTGCAGCGGCCTCTTACGTATAGCTGATATAATTCCAAGATCCCTCCCTGGTAGGTCCAATTAGGGAAATCTAAGATGCTATATGCCTCGAGCAGAGCCTGACTCTTGTCGGCCCAAGAAGTTGGCCAAACATATGAGCAACGGAAGTCACTAGCATGGAGGTTTGCCGCCGGCGTGGACCATAGCTTAGCTCTATACAGTACCACATGCGAGACCATAATGAAAAACCCTGAAGCGTCCCAACCCAATCCAATGAGGCTGTAGCTGCATTCTGCCATTTGCTGCCTCCAAGAAGCTGCTTTGTCCAGGATTTTAGGATAGAGTCCAAAATATGCTGTGCATCTGGCGTAATACCCAGCAGTCACGAGCCAATACATAACGAAGGGAAAATTTTACTTCAAAAAATCGACGAGACCAGGTGAAGCGGCAGTGCGTCACTGCCCTGGTCTGCCCTGCCCTGTCCTGCCCTGCCCGTGGGCCAGGGTGGTGGCCGGCGAGCCCCCCCACGCACGCGCGGGGCCGGTCCAGAGCCTTCACGAGAACATTTCGTATTTCCAATTCTTCCGGAGGGTGGTGGCCGGCGAGCCCCCCGCACGCGAGGACGGTCCAGAGCCTTCAAGAGAGCATTTAGTCGTATTTATAGTCTTCCGGAGGGGCTGGTCCCATAAAAATCAAGGCACGATTATCCTGCCCCGCGATCCCTTTCAGACAGGGGCCGGGGGGAAAGCATAACTTGAGATACCGGCAGGACTGGGTGTGACCATGACCATTATTTTCCTTTTTTATATGAAATAATATTTCAAAAAAGCCAATTTGCAAGAATATTCAAAATTCTCTATAAGGACCATCTGTAGCAAGCAAGTAGCACGGGGGTCGTCGGTATGGAGAATTGCTACAGTACGTAACGGAGCCATATCGTTGAGCGCTTGCAGTATGGAAGCTTCCAGGTTCGGATTTTTATCAAGAAATTTGGGAGAGGGGAGGAGGGTATTAGGGCAGGGCGAGCCAAGGCAGACTTAAAGAATGAAATCAAGGCAGGCTCAATTTGTCCTAAACCCGAAAGGGTGTAATTAGGAATTCGGAATGAGGGCTTTAGGTTTGGGCCCAGAGTCCGGCGCAAAAAATGCAGTTACTCCTGTAATGATACCGCCACAACCAAGAAATTGTAGAGGACTTTCTCTTACACACTAAAAATCAAGAGCTCGAACTCCTCAGTGTCAATGCCCGACCTGAAATTTGAAGTTTCGAGCAGAGACATAGCTAGACGATCTGCTGACATAATGCAAATACTCTAACACTCCTACACAACCGCAATAATAATAAACACTACTATAATGATACCATCATACCTAGACCCTCCAACTACCCTAAATGCCCACCATTAAAGACCATAAGGGCTCCATTAATGGGCACCTTGGGGTGTCCTAGTACTACTCTAGATTTTCACGGCTTCGTGTTTATGCTTGCTTTGGTCCTAGGGCGTTAGATAGGCCCAGATTGGGTTCTTATTAAGGGATTTAATTAATCCGTCCTTTCCAAACGCCTAGATTAACCCAGCCTATACCTAATCAGCAATTGTACGCAAGCAGTCCTATACAAGGTATCCTCATGATTTTACGAAGATCGTCCATTACCATCCCAGCGCCCATTAATAAGCAATCGCTTCGGCTAAGATTTCATATAACAGACGATACGCATCCTCCAACAAAATTTAAGCTAAAATATCGCATCTCCTAAAATTTAACGTCTCCTTCTTCAAGTCGATATTACAAGATTTTCCTTTTCGATTTTCGAATAAAATAAGCAAACTCGATTTCATAAAAGATCCTAGATTTCAGAAGTGCAAGAACATCAAATATAATATTTACTCCTATCTAATACGAGCCCCAATTCATAATCGTGTTTTGAATACCCTCCAATTTAAATATTATTAAATATTTATTAGCATTAACCTAAAATCCATACTTACTAATAACCTCCAACAAATTTTTTATTAGCTAGACCTTAAATAAATCCTACCAAGAAGTAAAATCCCAAGAAATATTTTAATCGTCCGTATCCCCTATAATTCTTCACAAATCAATAATTTCTTAGATTCATTCATTATTATCTACAGACATTTTCATAAAAAAAATTTCTACTTCATATAAATAAATAATACCGAAAATTCAATATAATTGCACTTAATTTTAAATATTATTCAAAAAAGAAAATATAATATAAAAAAGAATAATGCCCAATATAAAACAAATAAAGAAATAGATCAGAAAATAAATTTGAATGCAAAAAATCTAAATATCTGATATATTCAAACAACAATTCTCAAATATGAAATACGTAACGCGCGAATATAGTCATCCGTCTGCCACTATACGCGAATCAAAAATACCCTAGATCAACAAGAATCATATCGATCATGAACTTTTATAATCTACATTAAAATTTTGGTGACACTCGAACAGACATATTTCATCATTATTAACTTCAAAACCCTTATAATATCCATCAGCGGTATTGAAATTGACCATTCAAGGAACCCGATGGCAATATTGGTTTGTCGCGCTCCCAGCCGTATCGGAATCTGCCTTAAATGCAAGGGTTCTTCCAGAATATCTATATACAGTATGTCAAACTTGAACCTTACCCACTTGAACCCCAAATGCATGGCCCCCACACGATTAATCATAAATCCAAGAACGCGAAACTACGGAACACACTTAGTAAGTGCTGAGACAATGCCATCGCACCCTACGGCCTGACAGGCACGCTGGACTAGCAGCCTGCGGGTCAATATAGGGGCCTTAACAGACAGGAGCACCTCAATTCAGTATAGGTAATATATAAAGCCCCTATAGTCAGAGTTTAGGGTTTAGGGTTTAGGGGTTTAGGGTGCATCCATAAGGTTTCGGGTCTGCAGGTGAGCCTCAGCCTGAATCTGAAGGAGTCAAGCCACAAAGCCTAAAGGTCTTCCTAGGGTTCGGGGCTTGGGGATTTTAGCGTTTAGGGCCGTAGGGTGGCTGGCACGCGAATTTCCAACAGCAGCTGCAATCCGAGAATCCTGCTTGACCCTAAACTCCCAAACCCCCTGAGCCGTCCAGCCCAAAAGCCCTAAACGCTTATAGTACAAACTGGACTATGGCCTAAGTGTAAGACAACCTGTTCAAGCAGACCCTTGCAGCAAGCCGGCGATTGGGCCCTTAGACTAGCCCTTCATAGGGCCCCAAGTCGCCTATCCTACCCAAAAGCCCAAAACACCGTAAACTCGTCAATATTGCAGTACCCTAAACCCTCGGCCCCAAACCCCAGCCCAGGAAGCGGGAACCCCTTTGAACCCTCTTGAAATTTAGAGGTTTGCTGTACGGACCTTCATTGTTAGAAAAAGGTCTTGGGGTATGTTGTACTATATTCATTGAAGGACTGTAGACGAAAAGAGATGGCTCTCCAAACCACAGGGCTGCACATGGGTTGCCAACCTGGCCTTGTTTTGTCTCCCCTAAACCCTAAACCAGAAACCCTATAGCTCCCACATGCTCGCCAGCCTCAACTGACACAACGGTAGCCCTTGAAATTCTCAGCCGACAAATCTTGACCTGGAAACAGTAAACCTCAACGCTAAACTTAGGCCCCAAACCGTAACCTCCTAAATCCCAAGAGCTTCCTACGTACATCTTGCAAAGATGTAAGATCGCTCTCGAGTTGAGTTACGGTCCCCATGCTCAATACCACATACCTTCCCACGAGCCTTTCTTCTATTGATCGTCATCACGAAAGTGTAAGCTGATCCATGTTGTGACCGGATTCACAAACGAAACCAGACAAGCTCAAAGTTGAGAGATCTTTAATTGCTAAACCCTAAACCCTCAGCCCGAAAGTTCATGGACCCTTGAACCTTGAACCCTCAACCTTTAGGGGACCCTTACAGAACCCTGCAAAAGATCGAGGGAGTGCAAGGATTGCATCTGCTATTGCTATCCAACTGGATCCGCGATTGGATCTAAGGCCTCAGCCTTCACGAGGCCAGATTTCGGGCTTTTCGCGCTTAACATTAGGGTTTAGTTTGTTTTCATGTAGGCCCTTTTCCCCTCGCCATTCCAAGGTTTTGGGTTTAAGCTTTAGGGGTTAGGGTTTAGAGGAATACAAGCGTCTGAAATTCTTCCCGACGGTTTCTTATCATCGTTTTGCTACAATATCTACCCCACGACCGTATTCTAGTTGTTTAGAGCTTGCACAATTTATCTTTCAACCCAAAGCCCTGAAATGCACGCCCCGGCAACCGCCACCCCCAGCAAGGTTCACGGCGCCGGCTTAAGGCTGAGGGCGGATTTGGCGCCTGAGCAACGCTGGACACCAGGGATTTCTACAAGGGGTATGAAAGTTTTACACGTGTTCTTTGGCGAGATACTATAAAAGGAACAAGTTGGCTTGGAGATAATAGAACCCTAAACCCTAAACCCTAAATCGACAAGTCACGGGTGGTGTGTCAGAAGCAGCCTCGGCTGCCTCCTTCTCCTCCTGCCGTTCATTCGAGGTACGCATGCGCGCTACGGTTACCCTATTCCAGTCGCATGGATCGTGTCCTTGCCTGTGCCTCCAAGAGCAGATGTCGCACGAGTATTTCCTGCGGACATGTCCTTTGTGCATGTCATGTCAAGCTTCTGTGGCGCTGCCTGCTCCGTCGGCTCGCGTTCCCAGACATCGCGCAGCCGGCTACGCAAGGTGGCAAGCGCCTCAGCTTCGAATCGAAAGTCCGGAGTATCACCGCCGACCTTCTTCAGTTCCTCGGCTTTCTTCTTTGCCACCTTCTCCTCTGCGCGCTTGTTGGCTTTGCGGACCTTAGCCTTGTGTTTCCGTTGGCGCTCCTCCAAAGTTGTCTTTGCCTGAACAGATGTGGTATTTCGCAGGCACTACAATACCAATAGCTTCTGAGTTGTTTGCTTGGAAGCTTGACCGCGCCTCTCCACCCAGCTGTTTGGCTTCCGCTCTGAACTTTTTGCGAGCAGTGTACTCTCGCTCCTTCGCATCATGTCGAAAATTGCAGAGGCGTCTGTAGACTCGAAGCTCTCCTGTCCTTGAGTGTGCACTAAATGGAAGACCTGGTTGCGGTGAGCTTCCTTGCGCTCGAGCTCCGCTGCCTTCTGGAGAGCTTCGCGTGCCTTTTTGGCTGCCTCGGCACAGTCTCGCTTGCGCTTTTGCGCGGCCAACCGGCTGGCTTTGTAGCCTCTCAACTTGGCAAGAATATTCGTTCCACTGTTACGACGGCTGAGTCTTGTCGCCTTCGCAGCTGCTTCTGCTTTCTGCTTCCGCTCGAAGGCGAGAATGTGCAGCTTGCCCCGGACGCCCTGCTTGAATTGTTCTAGGGCCGACACGGGCACGCCAAACTCCTCTGCCTTGCGACGAGGCGTAAAACACCTTTACCACGTGGTTTTGTCGGGCACCCGGCCAGGCTGGCCATCATAGTGTTGACCGTCACTTGGCTGAGCGCTGTGCCGTCCTGGTCGGCAATCTGTGTCTGCCTCGGTCCCTGGAGCAGAGGCCCGCCTCGTCCGCCAAGTCCAGCAGGTTCCAGTGGCCTCATCCGTACATCTCGCGGCTTCTGCATCGACATTCTAGTCGTCAGGAGTCTGGCACGTCACTGCCTTGCGCACGCGATGCCATGTTGCCTGTCAAAGAGTGACCGTGCTGCGCTTCCCGTGCGTTGTCACAGACACTGCCTGCGTTCCGTCCGAGCCGAGCCGCTGGTCATCTACCTTTGCAGCACAAAAACAGGCGGGCCGTGGTTGCGACATCCTCGCACGGATCCTTTACGGCAGCCGAGGGCTGCCGAATTGAATGGTATGTTTATGTTACTGACTTGGTTTAGAATTTTCGGTCTGACTTGGTCCGCCACGGGTGTGTGCTCGACAGCCTGCGGCTGGCGTGGCAGGTCAAACGACACTTCCGTTGTATGAACCTCTGCCGGCACGGCCGCCGCCGGCGCGGGTTCCTGTGGACGTACGGCACACAAACCGTACTCACCGTCTGCCGCCTCGGCCTGCGGGGCCTCTGCCGGCGCGGCTGCTGTGGATGCTTCTGCTCGCTCTCGGTTGTACGGCCGCTGGGTCCGCTTGGTGCGCTGGCGGAGGAGGTGCAGCTGCCTGTGTTGCACTTTGTGACAGTCCTGACAGTACTCGCTTGAAGTCTACAGGCCTGCTCGGCCGCAGAGTTCACGGGCGCCGCCTTGTTAGCGAGACTGTGACGAGACCAGGTGTTGAACACAAAACTCATGGCCTCCGTCTCTGCCTCCTCTGCGGGCGGGGGCTACGCCCGAGATCGCTGTTGATGTATATAACGACTCCGGACATGTGGGTCCGACCTGCACACCCGCCTGCGAGGGCGGCGCCTCGGTCGTCCGGTATGCAAGCCAGCCGTGAGAACATCTCGCTGCACGAACTCATCCCAGGTCGGCGACAGAAGAGCAGGATCAGCACGGTCCGGCACGGCCTGACAGCATGCACGCCGAACGGAGTGGCTTCACGTATGTCTGCACAGTCGAAGGCCGGGTGCCGGACATTTCGGACAGTTCCGGAGTCCAGCGAGGTGAGGCCAGGCTACTGTCAGTAGTTTCGCTCTTGAGTCCTCGGGGTTTAGATGCAAAGTCACCGCTCCAGAAACGACACGCGATGTCGCGACGAAAGGAAGAGTGCGTATATGTACGTATATCTGTATATATATATATACACATATTCATACGGAACGTTGAAAAGTCGCGAAAGCGCCTGCGCTGCATGGAAGGACCCTTTCATCAAGTCCTACTTTCGTGCGTGAAGCTCACGTTAAGTTGAAAGGCTTCGCCCTGGAGGCTTAGGTGGAGCGTAGTCTTCAGCAGCCACTAAACTTCAGCGCTGCTCGAGTCTCGAATGTTAGGGAGCTGCACGTCCCTGGAAGACTGGCGAGTGGAGGCGGAAGTTGGCTACAACCGAGGACTTTTCTGCCGATCAACGGGCTCAAGTCTTACCGTCTAAGACAGGGCCAGAAAACCTGGTCTTCGCAGTCTTCACCGGCACCAATGTCATCCTAAACCCTAAACCCTAAAATGCACCCGACTTAGCTGAAACCTCGCTCAAGCTCAGACCTGAAACCCTGACAGTCAACCGGTTTCATCCGAATCTCCTCATGTAGGAGCCTGAAGAACGGGTGCACTATACTAGAAGTAGATCAGGGAACTCTAAAGAATAGCATTACTAACTAGCGAGGGTCAGATATTCAAGCTGACCCTAAAACAACAAGGGCAAAAGGGTACTACTCAGGAACCTAGTAGACCCTAAACCACAAAGAGCCCGTATTATAGAGCCCTTTAAGGAACCCTTTGAGGAACCCTTGAAGGGTACTACTCAGGAACCTAGTTCATCATCGCCGCTCCAGGAATGACATTCTTTAGGAGCACTGGGTCGCTGTAGAGCTCTGTCTCTGATGGCACCTAAAATCAGTAGAATAGGGCATTGGGGTATATTATACTATAATTATAATAAGGAACCCCGAAGATGGTGTAGGTACTGTTGATGGACAAAATCCTGCATGACCCTAAGGACCCCAAACTATGGGAATTATGGTATATTCCTTATAATGGGTAATGCAGGATTTTGTCCATCAACCGTATTTATTAAGGCCCCTCTATTATTGTGATACGCAGTTGAGCCTCACGTGGACCTAGGGCGACATTACCTACAGCTCGCAGCGACCTCGGGCTCTGCACCCAAAGCCCTATTTCTCAATTCTGCTCCGCAGCATAATCTCGATAAGTTAACGTATCGGGCAAGAGTTTAGATAGGTATACAACTCGCGATTGCACTGAAATTCAATGAAACTTGACACATTGTGACTTTCGGTCGTTCCTTTGGGTGTATTTTACAAGAATACAAACACAAAAGAACCTTCACGAAAGCAATCTTTCAAGAACACACCAAAAACTCTTCGGTCAGCAAACCCCCCGGAAGATGTAAAGCCGACTATCCCAAGGCACGTGGACGGCGCTTTCGGGGGCGCATCCTGCGGAACAACATTTAAAAGATTAGGATGTGACGCTTTCCGGGACATACACTAGAGTGTTCAATCCGAAACCCCACAACTACCCTCTATGATCTCCAGGTCACCGCTGCATTCCGCAGCCCCCTTATAGGGCTTAAGGTTCAGGATTTAGATCCAAAATCTCTACATTCTACATTTCAGACGGGTGTGTCAGGTGTGCCAGTAGAGGCGTGATATTACTGCAAAGGAAGCACACGAGGAACTGCTTGAAGTAAACTCAACCATCTCACAATGAGAGTTGCAGGCAACAGGTGTTCAACGAGAGGAGTGTTCATTTGTTGTGTGGGGCTCCTGGTGGCGTTTCTTTTTGTGAGGGCGTTCCCACAATTTTGGGAGGTTCCGTTCGCTTGTCCATCTCTTTCCTTGTCGAAGAAACCATGATGCAGTAACTGTCTCGTGCAATCCTACGAAAACTGGACCGAAATCTCGTGCCGGAAACCAAACTAAACCCTAAACGCTCGGGATCCCGATAGCTTGTCTTGTCTGAGAGGTGCCTGCCGCTACAGCACGACCCCCTAGCCCATGTCATCATAGTGCATAAACCAGTTCGAGGAATCTATGTCTTGAACAGGGTCCCTCATTGAAAAATGTGCAGGCGCAAAGGGCGCATGACTTGTCGAACTGGACAAAGAACCAACACTTGTCCTTGTCGGCAGTAGCTGTCGTCTGCCCACAAAAAATAAGGATGCAGGAGAAATTGCACAAGGACCAACTGCTCTGCGCACATCGGAAGCTACGGGAGATGTATTTGCAGAAATAATCGCGAGACAGGAGCAGCGAGATCCCCACGGGTCACGTGCGGAGAAAGTTGACGTTCAGGAGTGCGACGACTCATCAAATTTTGGCGACAGGGCTGTCTGCGAAGGTTACATCTTGAACTCCACGCCAAGGCAGTGGAGCAAGTCAAGCACTCAGCTACGCCGCTTGGCCGGGCAAGAGAACCAGAACCATTCCAAACCAGGTCGTGCCCGGTCGAAGATGAAACAGAAGAGTAAGCAGCCAATGAGTTTCATGCTCGTAATTCGGCGCATCAGTCCAACAACCAATATTCGGACTGGGAAAGCCGGCTTGCAGTAGGAAGCCCCAAAAACCCTACCCTAAACCCTAAACCCAACATCCCAAGCAGAGCGCTTCAACTCCCTGCCGAGAGCCCGACCCACGCGACTTGCGCAGCAGTCTGAAGCGACCAGGGATCCACCCTCGTCGGGGTTCTTGTTCAGGTTTTGGGTGGAGGACTTTGATTTAAGATCTACGTTGCCTTTAGTTTGGGTTCCTTTGAAGGGTTTCAGAAAGGTTAGAATCTACTTTAAGTTACAATAATCAGGACACCCGACTAGTTGTTGTAGACACTCATTATGGTCTGGTGAATTAAACTATGCTTGGCTGACTTCTGAACCCCTCCTAAAAGTTAAACTTCTAGCCTCCTTATTATGGTTCATACAGAAACCCAACAAGTTAAAGTCCTAAGAGCCAACCAGGAGAACGCCAACACCCGATGATCATATATTCTCGCAAACGCTACTCTACAAGTCTACTCTCCTACACCCAGGTGTCCAATTCTTAGGTCCTTTGGACCCTAGCGCTTGGTGGATCAGGGTCCTCTGTGGGGCTTACGCGTTTACTAGGGGGTCAAGGCTTTATGATTTCGACGTCAAACTCTTGGGGCATCTGAACTCCAGCACAAATCCTAATGAACTTGGGCACTACAATGATCAGCCCTAACCTAAACCCTAAACGCTGATACTACAATCGTGGGCACTGAAAGACCCTGGGGCGGGGATCTTGGGGAGCGATACGGTCACGGTTGCCGGGTGTCGGGCTCGAAGTCAAGGATCGAGGTTTAGGCTTCGGGGCTTCGGGTTTAGAAGGTTTAGGGTCTAGGAACACATGCCATTCCTGTCATCGAGTAGCCGCAATTTGCAACCATGATTTATTGGAACCTTTCTATGCAAGGGGACTTCAGAGAGGAGGAACGGGAAGCGCCCCTTGCTGCAAGAACCCGTTTTTTTGTTAATGGTTTGGGGTTTAGGGGTTGAGGGGTTTACTGGGCTTTTAAGTAACCAGGGAGAAAAAAGTATAAACTGTATTTCATAATGGTTCCTTTAAGAAGAAAGTATTAAAGTATGGTACTCCAAAGCCCAGTTTAGGGTTTAGGGGTTTAGGGTTTACCTTAACCTACCAAACCCTACTTTTTGCCGGTTCTTATTATAAACCCTAATATGGAATTTTTAGGGACCCGACAAAAAGGTAGGTTCTGGTGGGTTAAGGTAGGGGTTTAGGGCTTAGGGTTTAGGGGTTTAGGGCCCAGGGACTGAAAGTTAAGACTTTTCTGGGTTACGGTCAGGTATTATAGGGGCCTTATGAATTAGAACAGGGTTTTGGGGTATATTCTACTATAATTATAGCAAGGAACCCCCCAAAATTTCAAAGTAGTATAGGTAATTAATATTTAGGCTCCTATAGTATGCTCGTCAAAGTTGCTGTGTGTACACTCGACGAATCCTGCAATCGTGCCAGGCTGCTGAATGCGGCCCACAGCCACAGATGCCGTCGTGGGGGCCTTCCGCTACGCTACATGTCTCAAGCGTTTGGGGCAGTGGTGCTTTAAAGTTCTGGCGTGAGCTCCGGGTTCTTCGGGCTCTTGCTCTCGAATTTTGGGATTTTTTGGGCTTCTCAACACCGTGCCTTTCTCTCTCCTCAAGTTGTATAGTGGCGATGAGGTTTTGCTGAAGTTCTTCGACGGTCCAGAGCTCAGGGCCTGGGTTGGTCCAGAATTTTGGCTGTTGCCGGGGCTCCTAGGAGACCCCAGAATTCCTTAATTGGGAAGGCGCCTCAACTGGTAAAAGGGTTCCCTGACATGAACTCCATTTGTCAGGGAAGATATCATCCAGCTTGGCTTCAATGACCCTAAACCCTAAACCCAATGCTACAGCGAGGAACTCCAAAGCCCCTCAACTCATGATCCCAAAATCCTGTTGTGTCAAGCGTCAATGGCTCAACCCGGCAGACACTGCTGTGTTGAAAGTGACTAAAGGTTTGAGTCTAGGCGCTTGGCTTTGCTGTTCAGGGCTGCACAGGATGCGACTTTCAGGACCGTTGGGGTGAGCCTGTAGCTACGCAGGATGTATGCAGCTTTGTCTTGGCCGTAGCCGCCGTAGCCAGTATTGACAGCCTGGATCCATCTTCAACCCATATCCTGACCGGTACAAACCTGAACAACGAGCTGGAATTCATGGAAATTCGGATGCGTCGAAGAACCTTGCGTCAAATTGCACAAAAACCATGGAGCTTAGGAGCTGGGGAGTCTGTGTTGAGCTTGGAATGGAAGTGCTTGGGACTTAGCCAAGGCAGCAGCCGCGGTCTGGGGCTTGGTAACTATGCGATTGGGTTTAGGGTTTAGGGGTTTAGGGGTTTAGGGTTTAATAGAATTTTTGATTTTTTTTTTAAAGGCTTGATTTCGGTTTAGGGCTTAGGGTTTAGGGGCCGGGCTGCCCGCTCAAAATCCTCCGTAACCCAAGTATAGGAAAGGAACGTACAGCCCTACCCTAAACCCTGGGCGGCCAGAAAGGCCCCTAAAGTTGCAGCCGGTCAACTTGCAATGCCTGTTTACCTTTTGAAAAAACTGTGGAATCCCTGACTCGATAAGCCGAAGCCCTTGACCCTAGCCCTAATCCTGACACCCTGAAACACCTAATATATATATATATATATATATGTATATATATATATATGAGTAGTTGTCAAAATTAGGGTCTCTTTTTGGGTCCGTATTTTAATACGGCAATACGGCACCTGTCATTTAGGGTACCCAAAAGGGACCTTAACTTTGACAACTACCCATATCAAATCTGCATCCCCTTCGGAGAAGCCTCGGGTTCCTGTGCTGCCAGAGCTATCTGCAGGCGAGCGGACGTTTCGACAACGGTTCCGCGCTTCACGGCTTTAGGATTTGAGTTGGTTGCCTACAAGCGCAGTGGGCTTTCGCAGGAGTTATGCTTAGGGTTCAGGGAAATTAGAGGGTTAGGGCTTCAGGGTTGGGCATTCTTGACATGTGAAACTTACTATATAACTGTTTGGGCTGATGAAGTGAGCCAAACTCTTGAAGGCTAGGCTTCTGTTTCATAGGATGCGCGGCCCGATGAATATGGGTTTACTGTAGGGCTGGAGCCCGGGAACTTACAATTCAGAATCGCAGTGCTGAATAAACTCAACCCGAAAAGCCAACAACGCAATCCTCAAACCATCTTCTTAAAACCGAAACCCATAACCAAACTAAACAAACCATCTTCTTAAAACCGAAACCCATAACCAAACTAAACAAACCATGAGACACTGCGTAAACCTGCAAGCTCGGAACACGTTGGTCTTCAGACATGGGGTCTCTAGATGGGTTTAGGGTTTAGGGGTTTAGGGTTTAGGGGTTTAGGGTTTAGGGTTCAGGGTTTCGGGTTTGGGGGTTTAGGGTTTGGGGGTTTGAGGTTTAGGGTTTCTTGGCTGACTTCTGAACCCCTCCTAAAAGTGAAACTTTTAGCCTCCTTGTTAAACTATGGTTTATATAGAAACCCAAAAAGTTAAAGTCCTAAGAGCCAGCCAGAAGAACGCCAAGGTTTGAGGTCTGGAGTTCAAGGTTTGGGGTTTAGGGCTTGTTTGAGCAGGGACTGGCCCACAGCAAGCCCTAAACCCCAAAGCGCTGTTTATGCTATCAGACAGCTGCCGCACCAAAAACAATGAACAGAGGGTTTTGGGGGACAGTATGCAAGGTAGGAAGAGTCTTGGAGACTACTCCGGCTTCTATATTGAAGTTTCGGGATTAGGGATCAGGGTGCGTTATATATTGAGGTTTCGGGATTAGGGATCAGGGTGCGTAGGAAGCTGATTAAGAAACCTTGGCCTTAAAAACACCAAAATATGAGGATCCATATAAAGAGCCCGTAGAAAGATCCAGGCTTTCTTAAACATATTCCTACATTAAACAGGACTGCCGAGGCATCGGCCATCTTCCTCATCCTTGATTCGGATACGGCTTTTCGCGTTTCCTTCACAGCATCGGTGATGTGCCGCAGCTCGCGTGCAGCTCCCACTCTCACATCGAGCTCTGTCCGCTCAACACCAGGAAGTAATATAGTGGCCTTATAATTAGAATACTGGGGTTTTAGGGCCCGTTATACTATAGTTTCAATAAGGAGCCCACAAACTAGTATTGGTAATTATTTAGGACGCCATAATACCTGGCTGCCAGTGGCAGCAGTGTGGCGAGCTCGCGCCCCTGCTCCGCACAATGCATCTCGTTGAGGGATTTGTACCCCCCCGAACCAAGTCGGGCACCCCGTGCTGTTGACAGGATGCAAGCCGGTTCCCTAAACCCGAAATCCAAACCCCCAAACGTTAGGCCGTAATCGAATTCAACTTGGGTCTTAAGGAGCAACGTGGGGCGCCAAATGCCCAGTTGGCAGCCAATACTGTATGCCAATACTTAACTACTTGTCCTTCCGAGGCTTTAAGGGCCTGTCTTGGGTTGTTATAGGGTTTTTGGGATATCAATATGGGGGTCGGAATACCTAGACAGAAAAGGCTGGGGCGTGCTACAGTACAAGACCCGTTTCCTAAGCCATGAGCGCCCTTCGCCCCGCAGCCCCTAATCCGAAACACAACAAAGCCCCCGAGGCAGCACCGAGACAAATCTTGTCAACCACGCACAACAACCACCATGGAACCCGAAACCCTTGATATCCAAGACCTCAAAGCTTGAAGGGCTTTCTTACGGCGTAGGACGTCCGGACTTAGCATTCTCCGGCCCTTCGTACCCCAAACATAGGATCCTTGTTTGGGTATGGTCTTTTGGGGCCTTTAGCTATCTTGCCTGAGAAAACTTGGCAGTGACCGCCGCGAAGACGCTGCAAAGCATGGCGAAGATCTGTGGCGCCAGGCAGTGGGGTTTCAGGGTCCTTTACTGGGCTTAGAAATGAACAGGGAGAAAAAAGTATAGACTTTTATTTCATAATGGTTCCTTCTTTAAGAAAACGTATTAAAGTATGGTACTCCAAAGCCCAGTTTATAGGGTTTGGGTTCAAGGCGTTTGGAGTTCAGCGATTTGGGTTTCCTGGGAAACCTGTGTCAAGATACAGTTCTGGTTCCAGGGTTTGGGGCCTCCGGCCTCTTCTTCGTCATCTTCGATTTTCTCCTGTTTTTCATGGGCCAAAGTCCCGTGCCCACCTCGGCAGCAAAAAGGTGAGAGATTGTTTTTCTCCTGCTAGTCTGCCTGACATGAGCGCATCGACACTGACGACGACGATGATTAATGCTCCTGCTTCTGCTACTGCTGCAACGACTTGTATGACTGTGACTGCTGTTGCTGGCTCAGAGGCTGGCTGTTCCTCCCGGCATTGCTGCAGTTGCTGCAGCTGCTTCAAACAAGACGACTTTGCTTTGGCAGTATCACAACTTCGAGCAGCTCAGTTCAGTCTGAAAGTGTATCCCCAAACCAGGCCCATTCACATCCAGACAACAAACCACATCTTAGTTGCTGAGTTCATAAGCCCCCAAAAGTGTACACATTCAGTTTTATAGGGGTAATATTATCCCAACAAGCGTAAAGTGTATCCACTCAGCTACTAGGACATAAATCATGAACTTGGCAATCCTCAGCCCTGACACTCGCAATCCACATCCCGAACCCCAATCATCACACCCTCCACTGCCCGCAATGCTTCCGTGGCCCCCGGCTGTACAAAAGAAGCCCGGGCCGTTCATCTCTGGGTTGAGGACCTCGCTGCAAAGGAGTCGTCTAATTGCTGGGTTCTTGTTGAGGAATTCGATTTAAATTGCCATAATAATAGGGACCTATAGTAAATAATATGGCAATATGGTTTCTTTACGATGGTAACTTACAATAGACTCCTTAACAAGAACCCAGCTTAGTTTGTTTAATTATGGCTTATAGTGTAGGGCTTGGGGATCCTGATATCAGGGTTTAATGCACATCGACGGGCATGCCAGGCTTAGAGTCAGGGTTTAAGCTTCAGGACCTTGCAGCTGTGGGCAGGACGGAGGGCTCCAATGGCTCAAAATTTCAAGGGAAGGCAAGGCTCGAAGGAGAGCAGAACGGAAGGAAACAAAACACCAGCCTACACCCTAAACCTTGAAGCCTAAATGAACCTAGGACCCTAAAGCCCAGAAGCCTACGCCCTAACTGAAGCCTGATGGTGCTTAGTCCGAAGCACCCCGCGATATCCGACGGCCTCTGTCCGAAACAGTTTAGAAGTGTTTGCTCGAGCTCTTTATGTCTGCCCAACCATCTGAGCTTGCGCGGTTTAGAGTGTAGGGCTCGGGGCTCCGAAACAACGACCGTCTAATGCAGGGGCCTAAATGGATGGAACCTACAAGGGCTACTACAGGGGTAAGTCACGGACAATTTTGGGGGGCTGAATATGCGGGCCTTAATGAATAGAATAGGGTTTCGGGTGGAGTATTGCAACATGCATATTTCCGAGACTATAAGGTAAGGATATATCATGAAAAGTGATTCAGAACCCTATACAAAAACCCTGTACTAAGCGCATGCAAGAAAAGGGAGGCTACTCTGCCGTGGGCGGAAGCAGTTCTCGGAAAGTCTGGAAAATGGTTTCCACCTGTATCAGCAAAGATAGGTTTCTGCGACAGCATGCAGCAGCACATTGCCACAGGCTCGCGGGAATCTCCTTTCGGTGGTTGGGTTCATTCATCACTCCTTGTCGTCGCGATACAGGGAACAGCAGCGCGCTCCACAAACTTAGACAGACCCTCCCGGCCCCGAGAGATCTCCGACACCCCATGCAGGAAGCACGAAAGGCTACACGCCAGTGATGCTCATAAGGGTACTACAAGGCTGACTATAAGTAGGGTAATAGAAGGCTTACTATAAGGCTTCCAGCATGGAAGTCGACGATGCTTTAGCTCAAAGTTTCGGGCTTAAAGAACCCAAAGAACCCCCCCCCCCGCACAGACTTCAGATGTCTCCGACCTTGGATATACCCTAAGGGTCCAATGACCTAATTATCATATACTCTCCAAAATAGTAACCTACATAACTACTATCCTAAACCCAAGTACCTAATTATTGGGTCCTTTGGACCCTTAGGGATATGAGTACGCATGCAGAACCCAAACCCCGAGCATCTGAAGCCTGAGCCTTCAAGGTCGAACTGGGAGAATAGGGGACCCTCATATAATACCCTAAATAGTAGGATCCTTATTATAAGGACCCCCCAAAATAAGGTACCCCTAACTTCCGGAAACTCCCAACTTTCAAACCACGCAAAAAATGTCACACCTAACCCTGTCTTCTTGACTTCTCCTCAGCGAAAATGCTAATCATGCTTCTGGAAACTTTGGAAACATCTTCCAGCATAAGACTTGAAGCCCCGACCCCAGATCCTGCGGCTCGCGTGACCCTAAATCCTAACCCTACATGGGAGCTTCCGGAATTAGGGGTACCTTATTTTGGGGTCCTTATTATAAGGATCCTACTATTTAGGGTACTATATTAGGGTCCCCTCTTTTCGGAAACTCTCACATCCACCGGACCAAACCCTAAACTCCAATACCCAAACCCCAAATCAAACATTCTGCGCTGAATGGTATCAGCTTTCATATTCCCTCAGTCCCTATATGGTGTGTCTCGGCATGCTATCCTACGCATTAAAGCCCGCTCTAGTACACAGCATCACATAGACTTTGCGCTGCCCGAATTTCAGCGGACTCCGAGGAGGGCACCATTGTGCTGGCGGTGATGACCTTCAGGGTTTAGGGTTTGGGGTGTAGGGATTCGGGGCTAGGGGATTACCCATGGGGAATTTAAGGGTAATCTTATTGTTGATTCTGTAGGAAGATGGTACCCCAACAGGCTCAACGTTATTAACTCTACTGGTAAGTGCTGTTTCAGACTTGCCTTGCAATTTGCAACGATCCAAGTAACCAGTGCTGCTGCTGATGATGATGACGACGATGGAGATCCGGAAGGTGTTGACCATCACCATCATGAGAATCTGAATTACAACTTTTGACACGCGGTGTATCTTTGCTCTTCCTGTGTCATCTGCACACCAGGGCCGTACGGAGCGAGGAGTGTACATCTCACAGCTCCGGGTTGAGGTGGGGTCTGGCATCACCATGACACACCGGAACGATTGTACAGCATTCACAAGCTCAGCCCGCCAACAGCAATTATCATTGGCTCAAACAGACCTATGCTGATATCCATTGTCCAGCGCTGCCGGTTATTGCCACTGCACCAACAACAACGAGAAGCACAATGTAGAAGACGCCCGCCTCCGCAAGACTATGAAACATACGAAAAAGGCGGCACCATAAGAAGTCTAACCGTCATCATAGCCATAGTCTCTCGATCCGCTGGCCACGGCAAACGCAAGCGGAATCTTCGGTGCTGCTCCAGGGATAAAACACATTCAGCATCAAGCAGATCAGACACGAAGCCGACAGCACTGAACCTAAACCCCCACCTGCCTTGCTATGCTGCTATGGGGGGGCCGTAATAATTAGAATAGAGTCTTGAGGTATAGTATACTATGAGTGTAGTAAGGACCCCGCCCCAAATAGTATAGGTAATTATTAAGGTCCCTACACTACCCCCTCATCAAAGCATGCACACTCCTGGGCTTCCAGCAGAGATCAGCTGCAGGACCAGCACGCCTTAGTGGGCACCGTCTCGGGGCTCGGGACTTTGAGCCTGCGGATTAGGGTTAGGGTTTAGGGACGTTTGGGGTTTAGGGTTTACCGTAAGGTTTAGGGTGTATAGGGTTTAGGGTTTAGGCTGCTAGTGTTTGTGCATTGACGATTTGCTTTCTTTTTTCGGGTCGTGAATATCTAAAATATCGTTCAAGCCGAACTCTAAGCCCGCAACCCGACATACCAGAACCAAGCCCGCACACAAGTCCACAAACCTCCATTCACAATCCCCAAACTGGCAAACGCTTTGTGTAAAGCCCCCAGACCTAAACCCGAAACCCTGAAGTAAACCCGCAACCCTGAGACCTTAGGCCCCTAAATCCCTGAATCCTAAACATCCCATGCCCTCACGGAATTGCCGGCGCACCCCAACGAACCTTCCTTTCGTCCGTACTTCGACTCAAACTGTTGCTCACAAACTTGCAGCCCCCTGCCTTACACAAAACTCCGCAGAAGATAAGCCTTGTGGTTTGGGGCTGGGGTTTAATGTTTGGGGTTTAGGGTTTGAGGTGTGGGTTGACGCAGCGGCGGGTTCATTCAGAAGGCATCCATAGAAGTATATGGGGCTCTTTCATGAAGGATCTGTTCAGGCAGGCTTCGGCCTAGGATGGTTTAGAGTTTGGGTTTAGGTCTTCGTTGAGGGATGCTAAGGCATTGGGAACTTTGGGGTATGCGCCAAGCCACCAATAGCCATGTACATGCCGACGCCGGCCGGAAATCTCCAAGAGAACCTGGTGCTCGCACTTCAACTGAAGCTTTAAGGCCTTTAAACTTCAAAGCTTAGTTGCTGAGCTCGTAAGCCCCAAAAAGTGTACACTTTCAGTCGTATAGTGGGTAATATTATCCCAAAAAGTGTACAGTGTACCCACTCAGCTACTAGGAAATTGTGTCTAGAAGGCATGTGGAGCCTAGGGTCTAGAGATAGAGTTCGGGGTGAAGGGTGACCGGCTCAGGAATGAAGCTTGACTTCGTCTTCCTGGTGCTGATGCGGTGTTTTCTAATGGGAAGAGAGGGGAATGTTATCAATTGTTGTTCAACCCCGATACTTTACCCCAAACCCTAAACCCTAAACCCCTACACCCCACTAAACCCTCAACCCTGAACCCAAAACCTTGCCAAACCCGATACCCCGCACACGAAACTCTTCACTGCGCAAGACTTTGGGCTGGGAGGTTCAATGATCTCTACTGTAGTTCCTTTGCTTCAAAACTGGTTAAACAAGGAACGACATTGAAGACTATAGGTAAGCTCTAAACCCAAGCCAAACCCCCCAAATCCTAGATCTCAAGCCCTAGACTTAAGGCCAAATCCCCCAAACAATAGACTTGGCACAAGACTCGCAAACTTCACACTCTACCACTCCAAAACCTGCAATCCTACACCCGAAACACTACAACTCCCAAAGGCAAAAGCTTAAATTCAAACCCCAAATCCTGCATCCCAAACCACAAAACTCCTAAACCCCAAACCCTTCAACCCAAACCCGAGATCACCTCTTTAGAACCACCCCCTAAACCCTAAACCCTAAACCCCCAAACCCTAAACCCTCGTTAGACAACCTCCCTACCCCCTTTTAAGCCAAGGAGGAGCCTCTGCTTCGAGCCCAGGAAAAGCACGGCGGCCGGGAAACTGTGTGCCATGGAGAGCAGGAGGGCCTCAAGGTCTACAGGGCTTAGGGTTTAGGGCTTTGGGGGTTGAGGGTTTAGGGGTTGAGGGTTTAGGGGTTTAGGAGTTTAGGGGTTTAGGTTAACAAGAACCCAGTACAGGGCTTGCAGTTCGTTTCAGGGCTCCTAGGGTTTCTTAGGGTCCCTATTCGGTTAGAGGTCGGCAGACGGCACAAGCGTTTTGCTATTATGAATAGACAGCGGTTGTCTAACGGTCTACTACTGGTCTAGGAAGCCTAGATTAGTGAGGAAGGGGTGAGCAAAGAGCACGCTTTTCACTTGTTGAAATTCGCCTTTTCCTTTCCACCTAGTTCTATGCAGTCATTCTAGGTTGTGTTCTTGGGCATGCTTCTGGCTTAATTATAGTGCGAACTGGCACTTCGTTAAACTCAGTGCTGTTGTTGAGCTGTTGATGCACACAGAGACTGACTAACAATCTAAATATAAGATTTGCTGTGACTGAAAGAGATAAAGTCACAAAGGCTTTCCTGTACGTGAAAGCCGCAAATTCATGAAAGAAGTGGATCATGGTGTTGGGATTTGGAGTTTGTTGAGGGGTTTAGGGGCTTCGATGTTTTGGTTTTAGGGGCTTTGGGGGTTTAGGTCCATGGTGGTACGGATATGCCGGCCTTGCCGCTGTACATTTGCAGAGAAGGATTTCAATCCTTTATGTTCCGTCTTGGTAGAGTGCCCTTATTGCTCTCGGCAGAGGTTCTGCGTTGGGCTTGGCTGCCTTCTCACTTCCCTCCCCTGACTGGCTAACCACCCAAACCACCCAACACTAGCCACATTCACCCTAAACCCTAAACCCTAAACCCCTAAACCCTAAACCCCTAAACCCTAAACCCTAAACAAGCAGCCTGGTTCGCAGTGCAGCCTGGATGCCAGCACGAGGGAGCCCTTCACGACCCAAACTTTCCTTGGACAAGTCTTGAGCTCAAGATGTGCGTGACTGAGGGTTTAGGGTTTAGGGTTAAGATATGTTGCATCCCTCCCTGCTTCCTTCCCTCCTTTGGGCCCTCCCCAAACTCCCTCCCTCACGCATTCGAAAGCCCCGCCCTGTAAAGAGCCAGCCTTGTTGGGAACATCGTACACTTGTTAAACGCCCCCAAAGATGTACTATGTGAAGGTTTTAGGGATTGGGGCTTGACCATACCGCTGCGGCCTAAACCCTCAGACCCAACCCTAAACCCTAAACCCTAAACCCTACAGCCCTGGACCAAAAATCTCAAAGCCTAAACCCTAAACCCTACAGCCCTGGACCAAAATTCTCAAAGCCTCAACCCTGAACCCTACAGCCCTGGACCAAAAATCTCAAAGCCTAAACCCTAAACCCTACAGCTCTGGACCAAAAATCTCAAAGCCTAAACCCTAAAGCTGAACTCCCAAATCGCCAAAGCCTGTACAGCTCTGTAGGTTGTTGTGGTTCAGGTTTTGAAGGCTTCGGGCTTGAAGTTCAGCATTTAGGTTGAGGCCAGGAGTATGATCCTTTAGGGTTTAGGGTTTAGGGGTTTAGGGTTTAGGTATGATCATGCCCCAGGAGAAGGAAGAGGGGAGGAGGAGACGTCCGTGGTTTACGAATCCTAAGCCCCAACATCACCGTCATCTCTCCTCTGGGTCTTGAAGGCAGGACAGCCGAAACAGCGAAACAGCATAAACCCCTGTCCCAAGGCCCTGAACCCTTACACCCTTAAACCCCTAAACCCTGAAACCCTTAGCCTCCTAGACCCTAAACCCTTTAACCCTTAAACTCTCAAACTTGGAGCCTTAAATCCTTAAACTCCTAAACCCCTCAACCCTAAACCCTTAAGCCCTCAACCCCCCCCCCTCAAAAAACCCCTTAAACTCGCCCTCTCGAGCTGTTCCGGACGAGGTGACTCGAGATTGCCCGCCACGCCACAAGGGTTCTCGGAGAGTCGGTTTTGGGGGGTTCCGGGTAGGGGGTTGACGGTTTAGGGTTGAGGGGGTTTAGTCAGGGCCTAGGGTTTAGGGTTTGGGGTTTAGGGCTTAGGTTTGGGGCTTTGGGTCTAGGGCCTGGGGTTAGGACTTAGGGCCTAGAGTTTGGGGTTTGAGGCTATCTGCTCAAATTGAGGGGCAACTAGGCTTTGCTACTGGGCCTCGAGACTTCCGTAACTGCCGCAACTCACCGCCAGTATAGTACTGTTGATGATATAGATCCTGCATTACCTTAAGGACTTAAGGACCGCAAACTATGGGAATCATGGTATATTCCTTCTTATGGGCAATGCAGGATCTATATAGGGTATGGTTTATATTACGAGTATCCCCATAATAAAACCCAATATATACACTCACCAATGTTCAGAAGGAGGCTTATCTACACTCACCAAAACGGCAATATAAACCCTTCTTCAGATCATCAACCGTAGGGAACTAGGGGTTGACTCTTGGGCTGATACCTTTGATCGTGAGACAGCACAGACTCCGCAGAAGCCTCAACCCCTGAACTCCGAAGCCCAAAAAAGGGTTGTTTTAAAAGACCTACCTGAACCTACCAAACCCTACTTTCTGTAGGTTCTTATTATACACCTTAATGTGGAATTTATAGGGACCCTACAAAAAAGCAGGTTTTGGTAGGTTAAGGTATAACCTAAACCTATGAAAAAGGAACCTGAAACCTATGTTTTTAAGAAAAAGCCCTATGCAGCCTGAAACTTCGGAGCAAGACGGCCTCCTTCTCATACCAGGTGAAGGGGGTATCCGCGTTGTTCTGCGGCTCCTGAAGACTTGTGTGCACCGAGACTCTAGACACTCTCTGCAACTGAGGCCTTATTGGGTTTCGAAACCCTAAACCCCCACCCAAAAATCAAAACCCTAAACACCAAATCCTACACCCCAAAACTCAAAACCGACGTGCTTGGGCTAGAGGCGCAGCCCAGAAAGCCTGGCACCTTAAGGGCACTCAGAATGATTGGAGGGGGGGGGGGGCAAGCCCGAGAGTCTTGATGTGGTGACGAAAGCTTTGATCTAAGGGAACCCTAAACCCTAAACCCTAAACCGTTTACGATGTAGGGTTAAGGGTCGATGAGGGCTTCAGGATTCAGGATTTAAGCGAAAGGGTTCGGGGATCCGAGGGCTTGAGGGCTTCGGCGTTGAGTCGAGGGAGTCCGGGAGTTCCTACTGCAGAATATTTACTTGACAAACTAGACCAAACCGTACTCAACAACCCTATCCCTAAACCCTACGAAACAACTCGAAACCCCAAGCCCTACTACGCAACCCTAAACCCTGAGCCCTACTACGCCACCCTACACCCTAAGCCCTACTACGCAACCCTAAACCCAAAGCCCTAGCAAGCAACCCTAAACCCTAAGCCCTACTGAGCAACCCCAAACCCTAAGCCCCAAACCCTCCAAGGGCTGCGGTTTGGCTGTGAGGCAGCTCTGAGACCCAGGCATACTCTGCCAAATGGCATCTGACGAAGGAGGTCACGTCCGCCTCATATGCCTGCCCACGATTTATGCTTCAGTCGTTGGGGTTTCAGGATACTGATTTCCAAAAAAGCACATAAGCATAAGCATTTTATAGGGATATCCCTACCTTATTGGGCTTCATTATAAGGGGATTTATATGGGATATCCCTATCCTGATTCTTGCTTATGTGCGTTTTGGGGGCCTACTTATGGAACCCGACCTCCGGCTCGGGAGGCTGTGTCGGAGGCGGCTCCATCTCCGGCGCTGCCGGCGCCAGTGACGAGGACGTCAGGGCCTTGGGCTTCGAGCTTTTTTGGGATCTTCCAGGGATATACAGAAGCTCTGTGGAGGTCTGCTGAAGTCTTTTTTGTTTAGGGTTTTAGGGACATTTTCAGGGAAGTTGTAGAGTTGTTATAGGGGTTTAAGAGTTTGGGGTTCTTCGGGAGATAGGGCTTGAGGGCTTGAGGGTTCAGAGTTCAAGGCTTCAAGGCTCTCGGGGTTGAGGCAAGGACATTTCAACTTTCCACAGCCCAGCGTCCGGCTTTAGAGTAATTAGGGCTTAGGGCTCGAACAAGGTTAACTCAAACCCATGCCTACAAACCTGATCTTTCAACCCCAAAGGCCTTCGATACGAAATAACACACTATAGAGCCACTTCCACATAACTATGTAACCCTATAGAACCATATGTACAATCGTATGAAACCATACGTATACTTATATACGTGTATATATACAGATACAGAGATAGAGACCGTACACAGAAAGATATAGAAACACAAATATGTATAGATAGAAAGACAGAGGTATACCTGTATGTACGTACATATGTATACATACATACATACATACATGCATGCATGCATGCATGCATGCATGCATGCATACATTACAATACAATACATTACATGCATATATACATACATACATATATACGTACCTACTTACATACATACATACATACATACACCCACACGTGTGTGTGTGTGTGTGCGCGTGCTTTTTCTGTATATGCATGCACAACCCTACAATAGCCATGTAGAGCCGGGAAGGCCGCAGCACCGAGCTCCCGGCGGCGAGGCCTCCCACTGTTGGCGCCACTGTGGTGGTGATGTCCTGAGACAAAAAAACTCATAGGATGTATTCAAAGCTTTTTCATGGCAAAGCTTCGTATAGGGTTTCTCATAGAGCCCAACATCCTTAATCAGGAATATTCTTGAACCTGCGGGGAACTATAGTGTTTGGGATCTCTCTAGGGTATGATGGGCTGCTTCATAGGCAAGTCGTCCTCAAAATCCTGGAAGAGCCCTCAACTTACTTCACATTCAAGGCTTAGTGTCCACTTTTTGGGGAAGTGGACACTAAGCCAAAAAGAGGTATATGGGAATTGAATCCCTAAACCCTAAACCCCTAAGTCCGAAACCTTTCTGGGAAGGTTTCGGGCTGTCAGTTTAGAGACTGGTCGTTTCTGATTTTTTGGAGCTCACCCTTTTAAGGTTTAGGGTTTAGGGTAAACCCTAAACCCTAAACCCTAACATAAACCCGACGATCGAGTTCGGATGTAGGGGGCAGGGGTTAAATGGGGAGCCGGGGCTTTTTCACTTGGTCCCCGTCGGACCAACCTCTCGTCATGAAGACGGCCAGGCCTTTTTTAGGTGCGAGCCCGCTGCCAAAAGCACAATTCCCTCAACAACATCAGAATTCGCACCACCGTATGAAGACTCCGCTCAACGCAACAGACATTGCTTGCCACCTCATCATACCTTACAAAGCTCCATAAAACAATAGCACCCTTATGCAACCTTCTACCTTGAGAAGCACTGAGAAAACCATAGCCGAACGATCACTTTTGCTACCCTCAACCCCAAAACAAACGCCAAACCCCAAAAAGCAAATTACCAAGCCCTAAAGCCGAAAACTTCCCAAATAAATCCTAAACCGCCTTAACCCCAAGGCCACCAGTCGCTCCCGGGGATCCCTAGGCCCCAATCTTAAACCCGCCAAAACCCTAAACCCTATAGATCCCTTAAAGGAACCCTTAAGGATTCCTTAAAGGTTCCCCAAAAGGAACTAGGTGTCGATTTTCAACAGCCGCCAAAATCATTTATAATTGGGGGCTCTATTTTCGACAATAAGGGAAGTCAACCATGATCACTACCCCTGTATTATGGGCCCTTATGGTAACACTGTCAGACGCTTCAACAGGAAGCCTTGTAGACCCTTATATAAAAAAAGGAATCCAAATCCTGAGCCCTAGGCCCTAAACCGGACAGTTTAAAACGGTACCTAAACCCTTCCCTAAACCCTTAAACCTAAACCCTAAGCCCTAAGCCCTAAACCCTAAGCCCTAAACCCTACAGCCCTAAAGCCCTAAACCCTAAAACCCTAAGCCCTAAACCCTACAGCCCTAAGCCCTAAACCCCAAACCCTAAACCCTAAAACCCTAAACCCTAAAACCCTTCAAACAGGAACCCCCAAAACCCCCGGAGCCCAGGATCCAGGATTTCGAGCTCCCAGGCTTCTTTCAAGGCCCAGTCGCTCCTGCGGGCTTTGAGTTCAGAAGGTTTAGCGTCTGGGGTGTATTTAGGGTTTAGGGTTTAGGGTGTAAGGGTTTAGGAAAGTTTAGGGGTTTAGGGTGTATTTAGGGTTTGGGGGGTGTAGGGGCTTAGGGTTTAGGGGTTTAGGGGTTCAGGGGTTTAGGGGTTTAGGGGCTAGGGTTTAGGGTTTAGGGCTTAGGGTTTAGGGCGTAAGGTTTGGGGTTTAGGGTTCAGGTTGGAGTGGAACAGTGGAATCACCTGTGGGCGACAGTATCTTAAGACAAGGCTGTGTCGTGGTGATGAACTGTGAAAGTTTGTTTATACCAGGCTCCTTAGCGGCTCCTTCTTTCTCTACCAGGTAGCGCAGGGCAGGGCAGGAGAGCGCAGGAGGGCAGAACAGGGCAGAGGGCAGGGCAGGGCAGCACGGCAGAGGGCAAGGGCAAGGGCAGGGCAAGTGGCAGGGGCAGCAGGGCAGGTTTGGTTGGCCACCTGTACTTCATGAGGGGAAGGGCGGAGGGGGGGAGATATGTCTTTAGGGCCAGTTGGAATGTGACAGCATGTGCATTTGGCTTTGTTGGGCCAGGATTCGATGTGCAGACTTTGGGGTCTGCTGTTCTTTGCGGTTTGTGATCTCAGGATTGCGGGTCTCCCATCTTGGGCTTCGGGACTCAATTTTAGGCTGTAGGATTTGGGGAGGAACTGATTGCTTTTAGGCTTCAGGGTTTGTGTTCTAGGGTTCAAGCCCTAGGGTTTACGGGCGTGCTAATTAATACCCAACAGAATCGCAGTCTCGACACATGGTGTAGCATCCCGAAGCTGTTTTTGAACACCACGAGAAACAGAAACAGGGTATGCACTCGATTCCCTAATCCTCTCAATCCAAAACTGAGCGATGTTGGAGAGTACTTGTCGCGGCGCAGAAATGGTAACCCAAAAGAGGGTGATTGAGATAGGAGTATGGGCGTCGGTTTATGCTATACTTGGCTGCACGATTTGGATTATACCTGGGTTTCTAGGAGATGCGTAGGTCACAATCGTGTGTTCAATATTCCGGCGCCTTATTTAAGCTAGTTCGACGCCCCGAGCAGCCATGTATTCTTACAATAACTCGGCAGGAACGAAAAAGTAGCCCCACGAAAAAAAAAAACGCATGCAAGACTTTGGGGCAATATAGGGGACTCAAGAACTAGAATAGGGTTTTGGGTGGCGACAAAGGCATCTTGTTTCCACTCATCTTAGTCCACTGTCAGAAACGCATCTAAACCTTGAGCCCTAAACCCCTAACATCCCTGCCCAAGCCCTATTGCCCAAAGCCCTAAAGTGTAAACCCCAAACCGGTAACCCCCAATCGCACAAGGCATCGCTCCACTCGACCGGAGCGATGTTTCGGGGCATCAGCCCTTGCCTTAGATAAACAAACAGAAGTTTGTCCCCCACTTTTGCGACTACCACAACACCTGAGACCCTAAAGCATTGGAACCTAATGCTCCACTACCCCAATCGCCCTTACTCCGGGCTGAAAGAATTGAACATCGTATTCTATCGTCAGTTTCGAAAAACAATCATCATCATCATCATCATCAGCACCATCATCATCATGACCACCATCACCGTCATCACCATCACCATCATCACTATCATACGAAAAGCAACTCCGAGTTGGCAGACCCGGATGCCCTTCAACCTCGACACCTTCATGCCGATTTGTTCAGGTATTCGACGGCGCAGGGCTGCGTCTTCCGGATTTCAGACCAAACGGGTGCCTTCGTCTATCGATGGCCTCATGATGTGATCACCAACACGATTTGTGACATTTTATGACACTCTAAGGGCCATGATCGCATGATCGCAGAGCTGCTGGAAGCCAAGGTTGGGTGAATATATCTGAGGTAGTAAGCATAGCAAGGGCAACAGTGTCGTACTGCGATGTACTCCTAGACATGGAAGCGACAGTAGAGACATTTAATACAATATTGGTAGCAACTGCAACAGACAGTAGCAGCAAGCGAAAGCAGGACTTTCTCGTTTGATTGTAACCATGTGTTGTAGCTACGGCTTTGGCCATCATGGTCATCTTCTGCACCACTATTGTCATCGTCATGGTCCGCGCCTCCTCCTCCGCATCATCATCATCATCCTGATGTCATCATGAACATGATCATGGTCTTCACCATCATCATCAGCATCATCACCATCGTCATCATCGTCGTCATCATCATGCAGTATCACACTTCCATCTCTGCGTGTAACAACGACGTGAAAGTGTATAATATCGTCATGTGATAGTTCAGTTTCACGGCCTTGAAAGTGGGAGTTGGAGTTCTCTACTTTCAGTTGCTTTACTACAACTATAGCTACGTGAGCGATGTACTTTGCTGGGACCGATGTATGGATCCTGAAATCGAGAGCCCTGTCACTTCGCAAATGCTTCAGATAGTAGGTTCAGGCAGCGGCGCTTTTCGGCTGCGGTGGGGGTGACGGAGAGGGCAATGCCAGGCCACTTTACAGCAAGACCTCGCCCGTATTTCATGAATCAAGGCCCTACGTGCAACCTAGGTCCAGAAAGTCAAATCCTGATATCCTACACCCGCAGGACTCTTTGACTACTCTCGGCGCAATTATCACACCTGAGGGTCACGCAACTCATCTTAGGGTTTGTTATCATTGCGATTTAGGGTTCTTAAGGATGCTCCTGCTCTGTACACAACATGCTCCTCTAAAGATGGTGTACCTCTATACTACTTATAGGAACCCCTATAGATCCCTTATAGGAACCCCTATAGATCCCTTCTTGGAACCCTTATAGATCCCTTATCGGAATTAGCTCACCGGCTGCAATTTTGCAACTGGGGAGCTCCCCCAAGGAGACGACGTCCGGGTCCGATGTAGGATTCCAGATCCAGGCGTGGAGCTCACCTGAGGGTTTCGGTGTTTAGGGGTTTAGGGGTTGAGGGTTTGGGGGTTTAGGGGTTGAGGGTGTAGGGGCTTAGGGTTTAGGGGTTTAGGGGTCTTGGGTTTAGAAGTTTGGGGGTTTTAGGGTTTAGGGGTTAAGGGTTTAGGGTTAACTCTTTCTTCCAAAACGAGCAGTACAAATATTGTGTGCAGTGAGCATATACAGAGCCCCAACTGCCGCCAGTTTGATCAAAGATCCACTGGAGGTCCACAGACGTCAGACCCAGACCTTCCAAAATCCATTAATTAAGGAATATACCTTACGTAATTTATAATACGATCCCTAATATGCATTAAGGTATACTCCTTAATTAAAGGATTTTGGAAGGTCTGGGGAGTCCCACCGCCTTCTATCTCGTACGGCCTCTCATGGGCCAAACTTTCCTTGGCTTTACTTTTCTCCACCCTTCGCACAACGACCAGTCGGAGCCCAAAGGCCGCATAATAGTAAGTATTCTATCATTGCTTCGGGGTCTGTGTAGGATTCACGACTAAACCCCGTATAGACCCTAATATCGCAAACTCGCACCGTGCTCACGACAAGTGGTTGCGATTGCTTAGCATCGCGGTTTTTGAGGCAGGGGTGATTGCTGTAGGGCGTACCAGAATTGTTATACGGGTACTAGAAAGGTTACTCTGAGGCTTCTGGCAGGGGTAAGATATGTGATACGATACGTCAGGGGCCAAGGAGTGCTACAACGGCGGAATAAGGAGCACTAGCAGGTTATCATAATTGTAGCCCTTTCAGCGGGTCCTACAAAAGGCTCAGAGATGCTAGAAGGATTCCGTAAGTTCACGGTTGCGCACAGGCTCTCATCAGCGCTACGAAAACATTGGCTACACGGTGCTCTTTTCTTTCCGCATGCAAGCGACGAACTTTGCAAGACTCTACACCCTGCAGCCTCTCATGCACTCGCAACCAGCTGCCTACCCTAAACCCTAAACCCTTAACCCTAAGCGAGGCCGAGGTATGACTGCCGCTACCCGAAGCCCTGCACCTGAAGCCCCAGCCCCGACCCTGGCTTCAACTGAGCATGCGGCGGGCCGGTACAGACCTCAGTGCTACAAGCACTACGACGACGACAGCAAAAAACACACCAACAACCCTACTGTTACTGTAACGGCTTGAATGGTTACAATGGGTTTTGTGAGTGCTTTATAGTGTGTATATGTATATATGAATAAGGGAACTATAAGGGGCAAACTGTTATTGATTATTGTGGCGTCGATAGTACAGGTAGTGCCCCTCTCCCACAACCACGACTACCTTCACTACCAGTATCTACCAATCAGCCCTAAACTCAAAATGCAGGCTCAGCCGACAAGAACAGCCACCGTTACTAATGACTAATGCTCCATTTAATCTCCTCCGCTTCACCACTGCCAACAGTCAGCTTCAGTTTCGGGTTGAAGCTGTAAGTTTGGGGTGTTTAGTGCTGAGACCCCATAAGCTCTAAGATTTATGTAAGCTGAAAGGGCTTTAGATCATGAGTTCCCGGAGGCAGAGCCCAAAACCAAAGCAAAAAAAGAGTCATGTTGTAATTTCAGAAAGCCCGAAAGCCCCATAAGTCTCGCAAGACCCGAAGCCAAAAGATTTAAAGTTCATAGAGTTTAGGGCCTAGGGTCTGGTGGCTTAGGGGTCAGAGTTTACTGAGCCGTCTAAGCCTTGTGCCTACCGGCCTCGACCCTACGATGCTGGAAGCATTTCATCTTACATCCGAAGAGGCCTGTAAAACCCTCTCAAGCCTCTATATGAGACAAGATGTCAGTTCTGGCCCAGTGGCGGACAAGGGTACGCCCCCAGCCACTTCAAGTCAGGACTGCGCTTGACGTATGCCTCCCAAACTAGGCGCACCTGGGCTTGGAAACGTGGCTAAGCTTAGGGCCTAGGGCTTCGCATGGTGTTTTGGGGATGTTTGAGGCTTATGAGGGTGTTGCAGGCCTAAACCCTAAACCCTAAACCTTTATAGGGTTAAGGGCTTCGGGGTTTGTCCATCATGGAAGAAGGCCCAAGAATTCTTTGCGCCAAAAGGATGTTGGTCAAAGTAACTACAAGACTCATTAAGTTGTTATAGCCGCTGCAAATTTGGGAACTTTCTTGTTCGAAACATCAGCTGTGCGTATGCTATCGTCAGCATTAGTTAGCAATACTACCGTTCCCACAGCCAGCCTCTTATGCACATTACTCTTGCTCTTGTTGCTCTTGTGGCTGTTGCCGTCGCTGTTGCTGCTTCTGCGCTCTTGTTGCTGCTGCTGGTGCTGCTGCTGCTGCTGCTGGTGTTCCTGTTGCTGTTGCTGCTGCTGCTGCCGTTGTTGTTGTTGAGGCCGTTGCTGCTCTGCTTCTTCTTCTTCGTGTTGTTATCCTTATCGTCAGCTGCTTGTTGCTTCCGGTGTTATTGCGCCCGAGCTCTGAGCAAGCCGGAGCCAGCAGACGAAGCATCTGCTCGCATAGTTGGGCTCGCTCAGAGTTTATCTCCCCGAGATGACTATGTTACCAGCGAGAGTATAGTCCGTCGGAAGCCGTGTCGGTACTAGAGCCGACTGGAGAACCTCAATATCAAAACAAAGGCTACACTACGAGACGGACGACACTGCAGAATCAACGGTAGCATGACAGCACGCAGCGAAGAGTACAGCATTATGGAAAAACGGAGCAAGGACATGCCATTGCCAAGCAGAGCAATATTATCACGAACGCACAAGCAAGCACACCGCTGCGAAGTGATGAAGCGCATGCCTCCACAGCTGGAACAGCCGATACAGGTGCAGTCATGAAAGCCATGCCACGATAGCAACAACATATTACTCATCGGTAGGGCCCACGATGGTAAGCTGCCACGTCTTTGAAGTGTAGTCGCAAAGCTTCTCAACAATACACCGTCGCAAACACTGCAGTGTTTTGGAACTGAACCCCACTGCATTCACCTGTGTGGCCGTGGCACGTGCTCATTGTTCAACGGCCGCTGCGTGAAGAAGTAATGTGGCATCTGGCCGGTGGCTCAACAGTAATCCCCTGCACAACAGCTTCAGAATGTTTACAAGGAACTCTAATTTAAAGACCTAAGTATCTATAGTAAGATTCCCATTCGTATAACAATTATTGTCTTTTGTTATCAGTAGTATTAATTGATATAACATATATTCTTATCGGTGTGATCCTGATGATCATTGTCATTGTTGCTTTTGCTGTAAGGACCCCTCAACAAGGCACCCCGAGATTTTAAGAACCGCCCGGCTTGACGACAAACCACACCTGCGAGCTCTCAGAGCTAGCACATCAGGACTTGCATCACTAAGCCCAAACGGTCCATGTGCCCCGATAGTACTTTGGCCCCAAAGTACCTACATAGGGACTACTTTAAGGCCAAAGTATATACTACGTATTTGGGCACATGGACCCGTAGGGAAGGGCTCTATCGGGTTTGATGGAGTCTTTATCAGGGCCTCAATAAAGGGGCGGCCTTCTAATTAGGAAACCTTTGGCGGGTAAGAGTGACGTACTCTCTTGAAGACCCCTTCAAATCTAGAGGGTTGAAGGTTTAGGGCAAGTTTAGGGTTTAGGTACTCTGTGATCACCGCCTAGAATCTAAAATCGTCCGAATTCCGAGCCTTGGAAAAGAACGGATAGAGCTGCACAAAGATCCTGTCCATGATCTCCTCGAGGAAGGCTTCAGGTTCGGCGATGTCAGGTCAGGGGATTACTTCATGGTTTTTGACCGTCTGCTCCACCCTATCGCTCTCGGAAGGGCTTAAGGTTTAGGGTTTAGGGGTTTAGGGTTTAGGGTTTAGGGGTTTAGGGTTTAGGGGTTTAGGGTTTAGGGTTTATAAGGTCAGGGGGACCTATAGCTGTTAGTGTTGCAAAACCGCAGAATGGGCAGTCAGACCCGTACAGTAACAAGACAGACTGACGAGTGGGGGCGGTGAAACGAACAAGGCCAGTAGTCAAACTGCAGCTAATTTTATCTGAAAGGCCTACTCTAGCCGATATTTTGCAGACACCTGGTGTAGAAATAGCACCGATGTCAGCGTCACAGGGTCCCTCCCGCGAAGCTGTCCTGGTCCAGATTGAAGTTTATTTCCTCAGGAGGTGGGCGGCTTGCTGAGCTACTAGCTGCGGCTTGGCGTTTAAGCATTGTCTGAAAAAGCGGCTGTTACTAATTACTATGATTGTCAATAGTGAATTGTGCTGTTCTTGCTCTTGCTATTCCGATTGTTACTATTGTCACACTGATTTACTCTGCATGATAAGATGATGCTTAATTAGATGACGGTGATGATGGGCAGCCGATGCCGATGGTGCTACGAGACCGAGGGCGCAGCCCATTCGGTGTACGGCGCCGTCGCGCGCTCCTGATCTACGGAAAAGACAGCCGCAGGCTTCGTTGCAGGGCTGTGGGTTTTGGGGGTATGAGGCTTCGGGTTTGTTGGAGCTTAAACAGCTCTTGTTCGTCAAGGCTTTTAGGGCTTAGGGCGATTGTGAGGTCTAGATTTTGAGCTCAAGGAACGTTCTGTTTACGCATCCTAAATTACGACAGCTGGGATCACAGTTATGAAGACGAACGAAATCCCGCGTTGATGCGCCAAGATTTCCCTCCGCTGGCATACCCAAAGCCATAAACCTTCCGCCTAAAGTCCAGAAGTCCTACAGATGCATGTAGTCATGAGCTGCTCGAATACTCTCGATGCCCAAGAAAGCTAAATTCAACACCCACAGCCGTCCCAAAGCCCGATGCCCTTACACAGTTCCACTTAAAACGCTGGAACACTAAAGAATGCACAAGCAACACTCCATAAAAGCATCAGAAAGCCCGACCAATCCCTTGTACAGGCCCATAAAACCATATATAGCCTTTTGGTGAGACGCCTTAAAACGACAAAATATGTAACCGTGACAGAGACCTGACAGAACCCCTCTACACCCTTAAAGCCCGTGTAGAACCCCTGCCCCACTTTGAACCCTAAACCCTAAAACACCTAAACTTAGACGCTTGGACCCCTGAACTTGAACTGCAAACGTTAAACCCTAAACGCCAAGCACATGACCCTAACATAGAAGCCCAAACAATTACCAATAATATTGTTAGGGCTCCTTATTAGTCATAACTTTACTATAAAGGAACCCAAAACCCTAGGCTACTTATTAAGGCCCCTACCCTAAACCCTAAACTCCCTAAACCCTACTAGACTCTAAACTCCCTAAACCCTAAACTCCCTAAACCCTAGACCCTAGCTCCGAGCCTCCCAGGTCGGCTGGTCGCAGTGAGCAGCCCCCAACATCGGCGTCGTAGCCACAGGTATGGGCGTCAACTGGAAAGTGGGTCTCGGTTTAGGGTTTAGGGAGTAGGGAGCTTAGGGTTTAGGGTTTAGGAGTGTTTACGCTGTTTTGGCCTAGAGTTCAGGGCGCAAGGTTGGGTTTGATATGGCTTTATGGGGGTCTTCTAGGTTGTATAAGGGATTGTTCACGGTTTTCTGAGCTGAAGTTGTACGGGCTTTAAAGGTTTCATCTGTTGCATCATGAGGCTAGGGCACCCAAAGACCCGCGAAACCCCAAACCCTAAACCTGAGACAAATTGAGTCCTCCAAAATATCACTCGTAGTTCAAGTGGTCTGGGTTTAGGATTTAGGGTATGTTGCACGTACTTCTACCAGCATCGATACTTGCACAGTGTTGTGGTCGCAAGCCCCAGCGCCGAGGACTGTGTGTCAATGTCTGAGAAGCTCCGAGCGCCAAAGCAAGAGAGCAGGCGAAACCGTCGAACATGTAAGTACCCCTAAACCCCCTTATAGAATCCTGTTATAAACCCTTATAGATCCCTTTTAAAGATCCCTGAACCCTTTAAGGAACCCTTTAAGATATACCAGCTTAACCCTCAAGAGCACCAGCCCTCATTCCCTAAACTCTAAACCTTGTTTCCCCAAACCCAAAACCCTAAACCCCTGAACCTCCAAACCCCTAAACCCCTAAACCTCCAAACCCAAAACCCAAAACTCCCAAACTTTCCCCAATCCCAACTCACCGGCTCAACCACAAGCGCACGCTGCACTAAGTGGGGGGAGGGGGGGGGGGGGGTTGGAACCCCAAAGCCACAAGTACCAACAAATCAAATACTCCCCCAAACCCAACCCAACACAACTACTTCTCTACAATCTTATCCCTCAAACATCTCCCATTACAAAATCACACANCACCCACACCACCCCTCCCCCCACCCCCAACCCCACACAACCCTAAATCTCCCCCCTCACCCATCACGAGCCCCACCCCCAGAGGGCCCAATCCCAAGGTGGGGGGGGGGGGGGGGGGGGTCTGAAGCCCAAAGGTCCAAGTACCCAATAATCATATACTCTCCAAAACCCTAACCTACATAACTACTATCCTAAAAATCTAACCTACATAACTACTATCCTAAAAATCTAACCTACATAACTACTATCCTAAAAATCCTAACCTACATAACTACTATCCTAAAACCGAGCACCTAATTATTGGGTCCTTTGGACCCTTGGGGGAAGCCCAATCCTCGATAGTCTGACCATCCAGGGGCGGCGTAGTTGTGACCTGGGGCTTCTTCAGGAGCTTCGTGGCTTTAGGGTTCACGGGTTTAGGGTTTAGGATTTAGGGTTTAGAGGTTTAGGGTTTAGAGGTTTAGGGTTTAGGGGTTTTAGGGTTTAGGGGTTTCAGGGTTTAGGGGTTTAGAGGTTTAGGGGTTTTGGGGTTTAGGATTGAGGGTTGCGGGTTTAGGGTTTAGGGTTTAGGGTTTCTGCGCTCACAACCATGCATCAGCAAGCCTTCATTGGGGTGTTGGGTTCGGTGTTTAGAGGTTCAGGGGTTTTGGGGTTTAGGATTGAGGGTTGCGGGTTTAGGGCTTAAATAGGGTTGAGGGTTGAGGGGTTTAGGGTTGATGCTTGACCCCCGCCCCCTTCAGAAAAAAAGCGGATACCACAATGGTCTTGCAGCAATTGCGATGCATGGCGGGGTGCTAGAAGCAACTACAGAGTGAAAACGAACTGCACAGGTTCTCAGAAGGGGATTCTACAGGAGCTCAGGCGACAATACTTCGGGGGGAGACTTCCTGGAGCTACGGTGAAGAACTTGTCGATCGCGGGTCTCGGCAGGTGCCTAGCTTGCTTAATATAGGGGCGTTGGTAACTAGACTGAGGCTGTGGTATCAGTACAATATCCTGCCCGTTTCTTGCAGGTTTGAGGTGCTCCTGTAGACTCTCTGCTCTACGAATATCATGGTCCTTATTATGAAACCACCGTGAAGCCCTGAACAATCCTGGATGAGCTAGGGGTGGACAGGAGGAGGTGACATCGCAGTAGTGGAGCCTGTCCGCTTTCAGTCTCGGCTTCGTAGCGCTGGTTTCCGAGGTCTAACATGTAACAGGCTCTAGTGAAGGAACTTAACAAGGGCTTCATAAAGGTTCTATCGGTTTCAGTCGAAGAACAGCCTGGTGTGCACTGTTAATTCTAGCCGTGTATATGTTCACATATCCAGCAAAACTTGCTAATTTAAATACAAGTCCTTAATAAGAAACCATTGCAGGACTCCAGGAGGGCACTGACGTTTCAACCCCGAAACCCTACACCCCAAACCCTAAAGCCTACAACCCAAACCCTAAAGTTTAGCCCAGGCCTTAGGAATCCCGGATCTCCCCGTGCAAAAGCAGAACTTTAGGGTTTAGGGTGTTACTTCTGCCCCCTACCTTCTCAAGCCTAGCTTATAGCATCTTCAGCCCTAAACCCACTAGGTTCCTGAGTAGCCCCTTTATAATAAGGGTACGCTTTTTCCTAATATTCAGTTTTAACCAGAAGACCCTAAACCAAAAAGGGCAAAAGGGTACTACTCAGGAACCTAGCCCAAAGTCCCTGAACCTGTCCCTCAAAGTAGGCTTCCGGCAGTTGTGGCCGTGCGTGTGAACCTTGAGGTAATGGTGGTCGTTGGCTGTCCGAACCTCGGCGAGCTGACTACGAAGTAATATAGGGGCCTTCATAATTAGAATAGGGTTCCTTAAAGGAGATCCTTTAAAGGGGTTACTATAAGGGATCTATAGTAGGGTTCTATGATCTAGGGGCCTTAATAAATTAGAATAGGGTTTTGGGGCCCATTGTACTGTAATTACGATAAGGAACCCCCCAAAATAGCATTAACTATTTAGGCCCCAATATTACGAAGCAAGGTCTTCAGGGGATAGATGTTTGGGAAACCTCCCCCTGCAAGGGTAGATTGAGGATTCCTACAAGGGGGGTTCCTTCACCTGGGAGCCGACAAAGAACCTCCTCCTGTCCTGCGCAACCTCTTCTGAAGCCCCCGAAATGGGAGTTTCCGAAAATTTGGGGTACCTTATTTGGGGTCCTTATAATAGGGTTCCGATTATCTAGGGTAGAGGGTCCCCTATTTTCGGAAACTCCCAAATGTGACAGTGCATGTCATTCACACCCGGACAACAGGTCCCGTTGAGGCCATTGTTCATCTCGTATAGACCCCAGTTTAGAACTCTTCAAGAACCCTAAACCCTGAACCCCTAAACCCCTCAGCACCGGGACCCAACGTCCGAATACGCTTGGCTGCAGCTGAAAAGCTCGAAAGGCTTGTAGGTCGAGATCTGCAAGGTGTTCGGCGGCAGGGGAGGGCCCTGCTTGTCTATCGCCGAGTCTGGGTTCCTTCACGGTCTTGGGCTTTGGGGTTTAGGATGGTTAGGGTTCGTGGGCTCAATTAAGGTTCACGGTGTGGGAGGGGAGTAGAGGGAGGTTAGGGTTTAGGGTGTATAGGGTTGAAAGCGTGGAATTTAGAGTTGGAGTTTGAAGTTTCAAGGTTGGGTGGTGCTGGGTTGCGAGTCGCCAGGATCTTACGACGACCAAGGTTGTTAGGGTCTATAGGGTTGAGTGTTTCGGGCCTAGGGTCTGTACGTGGGCAGCTGATTTCGGTCTGGCAGGCTTTGGGCATCCGCGGAAGACCACAGATGGCACGAGTACTCGCAGCATTATGTAGGAACCTGATTAAGAAAGCTTGGGTCTTTATTAGGGCTCCTTCTTGCCAAGGGGCCGGCCTGGGTCCCTTGCCGCCTGGGTTCTGGAACTTGCTCTGACGATCCTTCCTGGGATCCGTCGGCTCTGGCTGGCGCTTGCCCAAGAGGGCTCCGAACACACTCGCCACCTCGGCGTCCAGTTCCATGGCCGGCCGTCGCGGCTCGTCATTCGGCTGCGAGGGCGAGAAGGCGGCCGAACCTGCCTTAAGGAGGCTACAACTGTCGTGCTTGCCGGAGCACTGGGCAAGTACCGGCATGAAGGTCTGTGCGCGTGATGCTCTGACTGCAATAACGGCATGGGGAGATGACATGTCCCACCCTTTTGCAATCAGCCGCTGCATCATTACCGAGTCGGGCATATACCAGAGGGTGCACATGCCGAAAGTGGAGTTTGACGCTCTTGACGGATACCATCCACTGTCCACACAGGGCAACACATTGGCGCAGGACACGCTGATGCTATATGAATCCTACTATTTTGGGTTATAGGCCCAGGGTTTCTTAATCAGGTTCGTATACTAGCTGTAGCAGCAGCCTGAGTAAACACAACGATCCCTCGTTCCAGTAATCACACAGAAAACCGAGCCAAGAAACACCTGGCCCAAACAATTCCGCATCTTGGTGCACATCAGCATTGATTTTCTGCGTGTTAGAATTGGTAAGCCACGGGTATGTTTATTGCATTGGCAGCTGAACTAGCGGTCCAAACCTTCGGGTCTGTACACTGTGTTCAGTCACTGATGATCCCAAGGGCTCTGAGGACTCATCTATTAAACCTTTTGGGCCCAAAGACCATACTATGTAAGGCTTTTGGGCTATTTTGATGCCCAGGGGATTTGGAGGCTTACGGTACGGGCTTTACCTGAAATGCTGAACCCTAGTTGGTTCAAAACCCCCGATACCCTAAACTGCCAAACCCTAACGCCTTAAACTCCTCGCCCCAAAACTCCCCAGACCTTCCAAAATCCTTTAATTAAGGGATATACCTTAATTCATATTAGGAAGCTGACTATAAATTCAGGTATATTCCTTAATTAATGGATTTTGGAAGGTCTGGGTCCCTGATCCTTCACATCCGACGAGTCCTCATACCAGTCTTTAAACCTTAAGCTCCTTTCTCCCGCTAGTTTCCCGAAGCCTTGAAACACAACACCGCAAGTCCCCCGTATAGGAACAAGAATGCGGTTCCGGTCGTTTTTTGCAGTAGAAATGTCGTGGGAAAGGCCAGGAAATACAAAGAGCAATATTGCCGGTGCTCATATTCATCACTAAACCGCTGCAAGCAATCCCTACAGACTACTATAGAGGTCCAAACAGGTTTTCGGTTCGACCCTCAACAAACTAAGTGAGCTGGTAAGCTTATTTTAAAATTTTCGACAACTAAACTTTGTAAGACCCTCCCTGCACTTGAAATCCAAGCAAAGCCCATAAGGAACCCTTTGCAGGAGCCCGGAAAGTTCTGGCAAAGCCTTACAGTATTCAGCCGGGATGCACGTAAACATTCTGCGACTGGCCCTCCGAGTTGAAGTTGTAGTTGTTCTGATCGTACCTTGGGCATCGTAAGGTGGGCTTCCTGTTTGGGTTTGGGGGCAATGCCTGACGCAGGGGCCTGAGTAACTTACCAACTCTACCGGCGGGAACTCCGAAGAGCTCAACACACCAGTGGTCTTCAGCATGCTTCAGGGTTTAGGGCTTCAGGGTTTAGGGTTTAGGGCTTCAGGGTTTAGGGCTTCAGGGTGTGATGTTTCTGGGTGTGGAGCATATAGGGCTTCAGAGGTAGTAGCCCATGCCGGAAATTCGCATAGTTTCGAGACATGTCTAGCTTGGATCCAAGCCACGAGTTGAGAAGTTCCATGGCCTCTACGGGTTCCTTTAAGGGTTCTATAAAAAGGATCTATAAGGGTTTAGGGTTTTAGGATTTAGGGATTTTTAAAACTATCTCACCATGGTCAGGTCGCTCATGCTCCGAAATCCCTTGGGTCACCAACCCGATCCTCAACCCCAAACAAGCTGCAAAATCCATAAACTCTAACTTACTCCCCCAATAAGCTACAGAAATAAAAGGTTAAACTTCCCGATTCCTACTAAACTATAAGACCCCAAAAAGTTTAAAGGTTGGGTATTGGGGACCTAAGCTAAACGCCTAAAGCGGCAAATCCCTAAATCCTAAACCCCAAAGCCCGAAACCCGGCCAAATTTCAAAACTCTACTTGGAGGTTCATGGGTAGGTATAAGTGGAGTTATAAGCAGGGTAACTATACTTGTAACCCATATTAGGGGACTTATAACCCCGCTTATAACTACCCATGAACCTCCAAGTAAACGCCTAAAGCCCCAGATCCCTAAACCCGAAACCCCACAACCCGACACCCAGCTGCAGGAGACACTGTGGCCATGAAATGCCACGCCGCGGTATCACTGAGCCCTGTACCCACAAAGCACAACAGGGGATCCTTTAAAGGGATCCTTTAAAGGGATCCATAATAGAGTTCTACAGTGCAGGGCCTCAATAATTAGAACAGGGTTTTGGGGGTTCCTTCTTTTTGTTCTTGTTTCTAGCACTTGCCTACACATGTTGAAACAAGCTAGTCTCAAAAAGCAAAGAAAACCCTGAACCCCGAAACCCTAAACCCTATAAACCCTAAACCCTAAACCCCAAACCCTAAACCCTAAACCCTAAACCCCAAACCCCAAACCCTAAACTCTCAATCCAAAAGCCTCGAACCCTCAACCGGAAGCCTCGAACTCCAGGTTTCGCCTCACTCTCAGACCCGTTTCGCGATCACCAGCTCCGCTTGCTGCCGAAATCCGGATTAGGGTTTAGGGTTTAGGGTAAACCCTAAACCCTAAACCCTTCGGTGCTTACAACCGAAATCCGGACCGCGCTACCCTCAGGGTTTAGGTTTTCGGGTCGAGGGCCTAGGGCCGAGGGTTCAGGGAAAGCCAGGAAAGCCCTAAACGCCCGAAACCTGAAATCCAAAACCCGAAAGCTGAAATCCAAAACCCGAAACCCGAAATCCAAAACCCGAAAGCTGAATACTAAACAGTTGCAGGCACTCCGACTGTGGCAGGCCCGCCACATTGAAGAGGATGGGCCTGGGAGATCCTAGGTTTCGGGCTTATGGGGTTCACTTTAACCCGGAATAACCTACCTTTTATTAGGACTTATATAAGGAAATCATAATAAGGAACCTAAAGGTAGGTTATTCAGGGTTAAGGCAGGGCTTATGGGGTTCAGGGTTTAAGGCGTTCAGGGCTTCGAGTTTAGTATAGTTTAGGCTTGTAAAGGTAGCCATGAACCCTGGAAGCTCTAAACCCTACATAAACAAATTTAGGGTTTCGGGATTAGGGTTTAGGGGTTTAGGGCAAAGGGTGTCGGGGAAGAGGGTGTAGGGGTTTAGGGTTTAGGGTTGATGGGTCTATCACATGAGAGTTGTCATTAGAACCCTCATGCAATATTTTAGAGTTATCCTGAGAGCCCTTCTAGAACCCTTCAGAGAAACCAGAAGAATTTGTTATAGAATCCTGTAGAGACAGTACTAGCGGGTCCATGGTAGGTTTTGGGGGGTAAGGTCGCTTCCGGTCCATCGTTCGGGTTTTCAAAGTTGCTTTAGGGTCCAGAGTCTAAGGTTTAGGATCTAGGTGCTCTTTTTTGACCAACAAACCCTGTGATCATGGGTCTACAACTACCATGTACATAAATATGTAAAGGTCAGGTGACTCAGCTTATGCAGCAGCTACTTAGCTACTTGTGGCCTTGCGATCCGCAGGAGCTTCAGACGACTTTCTGAGGTTTGCGTATACAATTTCCTTAAACCTCACACCCTAAGCCCAAGGTTTCGTGTATATGTTTCAGGAATAGATGGGTGGAGAGAGGCTATGCGCGTCCTCTAGCCTTCCGTGCTAAGCCTCCCGGGGCCTTCTTGCCTAGCCTCTCACATCGGAGGTGTCGAAGATGTTGGCAAGCATGGAGGTATAGGGCATCAAGTCAGAGTAAATGGCGATCCTGAAGTCTAGGATGACGTGGGTTTTCAGCTTGTTTGGCCTGGCAGAGCCATGCACCACTTCATTGGCCAGCTTCGTCTTAGCCGTGGTGACATTGATGAGGGCATCCACGGCTTTTAGGAATCGCTTGTAGTCCTCCTTGTTGATGTCTGTTGGGGGATTCCCTGTAGTGACTTCATAGCGGAGTACCGTCGCTACAGCCACGGAGCAGGACGCATCAGGGTGAGTCTCCTCAGGACAACGTTGCTTCTGCCTCCCATTGTGCAGCGTCGATATCAGCGGTCCTCTGCGACAGCTTAAACCCCAAATTCTGAACCCTGAACCTCATCCTGTGGTGTATATATATTATGGATGTCAACACATGAACCCTCAAACTCAGCCCTGAACCCCAAAACTCTTGCCTTGAACACGAAATCCTACTTCGATTGGAGAGGATCACGAGACTTAGTAACTCTATTAGCAGCCCTTAGCATAGTAGCCTTAGTAGGTATTTAGTAACCTTATTAGTAACCCTTAGTATAGTATCCTGCATAGGTATGCAGCAACCCTATTAGCAACCCTTAGTATAGTAACCTGCGTAGGTATGTAGTAACCTTATTAGTAACCCTTAGTAACCTTGGTAGGGATTTAGTAACCCTATTAGTACCTCTTAGTATAGTAACCCTTAGTAGGTCCGATGACCCTCTAAATACTTTCCAAGGACCTTTCGGGCTTCGAGGTTCGGCTCCCTCAGTTTAAATTTAGGGTTTAGGGCCTTTAGGGCCTTTAGGGTTTGGGGTTTAGGGCCTTTAGGGTTTAGGGTTACTTAACTGCCCAAAAACAATGACCCAGCATCTTATTCTGAGGCGCATTATACTATGACGATAACAGGAACCCCCCAAAATAGTATAGGTAATTATTTAAGCCCCTAGAGTAGGCTAGATTCTGGAAGATGCGAGCTGTTCATGTACATCCGGGTTGTTGAAGCCTTGTTACAACTGGCAGGGTAGAAACAGGAGCATGTGCGATGAGATCCAGTGGTGGGTAGACCAATGTAGAATGTGGCTCTACCGTTTTAATTTACATTCGAAGCTGCCCCAAGCCGTGCACTCAAACCGTCTTAAACCCAAATTTTTAATAAGCCCTAAACCCGAACCCCCAACCCTTCAGAAGGGCGACTCAACCGAGCTGGCTATCCCAGCTACTCCATCCAGTACCTTTCTGCCCTGAGTCGAACCTGCGACATCGCATGGAATCCCCGGCCGAACCCCAAAGTGATATAAACCTAAACCCTAAACCTTAAACTTCCGGAAGAAGCCCCCCTCTTCGTGCGCCCCAGCAGCTCTGCTGTGGTCGTAGTCACCAGCGACTCCTTGCTTCCATGTGAGAGTTTCCGAAAATTAGGGGCACCTTATTTTGGGGTCCTTATAATAAGGATCCTACTATTTCTGGGCTTTTAAGCAACCAGGGAGAAAAAAGTATAAACTTTTATTTCATAAGGGTTCCTTTAAGAAAAAAAAGTATTAAAGTATCGTACTCCAAAGCCCAGATTTAGGGTACTATATTAGGGCCCCCTATTTTCGGACAACTCCCAGGTTGCTAATTTAGGAGCCTAAACAAGTACCAATATTATAATTGCCTATAGAGTTCCTTTTAAAGGGGTCCTTTAAAGGGTTCCTTAAAGGGGTCTATGAGTGATGTATAGTAGGGTTCTGTGGTATAGGGGCCTAAATTATTACCAATGTTACTTTGGGGGTTTGTTATTATGATTATAGTATTATGGGCCCAAAAACCCTATTATTCTAATCACTGAGGCCCCTATAGTGCTGTTGCTGCAGCCTAGGGTTGTCTCATAGAGACCTTAGGGGGTGGGGCGAGGCGGGCAGGGGGCCTTAATACCTACAATATGGACTTAATAAGGCCTATTTAAGGAAGTATAGGTTGTCGGTTCCCTAAAATCACCCCGAAAATCATATGCACCCCAGGCTCTAAGCATCGCCGAACACCCACGATACAGGTTGCATGAATCAAGAAGGCCTGGAAGGGCGAAACCACATCTCGTGTAGCCGCTAGAAAGCACTATAGCCAACAGCATGCATGCATACATTACATACAGGCGCGCACACACACATACGTACGTACGTGCACACGTAACACACGCACACATTGCGCAGGTTACCTTACAATACCTCGCACTACCTTACATTATGACACATTACACTACATCGCAGTAGGTTACACTACAGTACACTACGTTACTTTACGTTACATTACGTTTACATATATTCATACATACAAACATAAACTCATACTGGCATACATACATGTATACACACATACATGCATATATGCATACATGCACACTTACATACGCAAACATGCACGCACGCAGACACACCCACCCACACAGACACACACACACACACACATCCATACACCCGTACACATGTACATGGACCCTTAAGCCCGCACCTACATATCTATCTGGATATGTACCTCTCTATGACTTACATATCTACATGCCGTATACACGTATATACCCATATCGACATAACCACATGTTTGTATTCCTAGATATCTATACAGCTATATAGCTCAATAGCTTTATATCTACATACCTATACGACTATATATCTCTGAGGCAATATACCTACATACCTATATACCAATACACCTAAACTTACTACGCATCTACATCTCTAAATGTCTGTAAGCCACTGCATCTATACAGATGAGTTATCGCTGGGCCTTCTTATTTCTGATTCTTTACCTCTACACTCTACATCCATATATCTGTATATCTTTACATACCTATAAATCTACATGTACATCTTACAGCAACATTTACATCTATACCTATGCGTCTATCTATATATGTATATTTGTATGTGTCTAGTCTAGTGTCTAGATAATATTATATATACACACTTGTTTGTTTATTTACTTTATGATATGCACCTTTCGCCATAGCTATGGCTACAGCTACATCTGTAGCTTGTGACTTTGATATAGCTTTACTTACATCTCTACCGAAAAAAGTTGGAGATCCATAGGACTCTTCAACAAGAGGCCAGGTGGGGATATGCTGTGCCCCTATTGACCTAGACCTAAGACTAACCCAGGAATAAAAAGGGTGCCCTTTTTGGTTTAAAGGGGGTCATAAGCGATTCTAAACCCTAAAAAAGGGAACAAGGGCCTACTCTGGGTCCTAGTGATCTATTGTTGACCTGCTAAACCTTAAAAAACTCACTGGCAAATCTTGATAGCTCCAGCGAGAAGGTATCCCAAACTATCAACGCTAAACGCCGCCGCCCAACACCAAGACAACCCTCATCTCTACATAAACCCCTAAACCCCCAAACCCCAAATTCCAGACCCTAGATCCGGAATCCAGAAACCCTAAACTCCGAACCCTAAAACTCCGAACCCTAAACCCCTATAGTAGAAGCCAGAAAGTTGGAACATCATTAGCCTCATGCCCTTAAAGTAAAGCATAGGGGATCCTAGCATAAATCCTCCTAAACCCATGTTCCAACTCTCTGGGGTTCACTATACGTAAACCCCAAATCCTAAAACCCTGCGTATTCCATCCCGGAGGCCGCTCTTGACTCAAATCCGAGGTCGCAGAGCGTTGGGGCCCAGGACTGGGTCGAAGGAGGAAGGCGGAACTTAGGGTTTAGGGTTAAGGGTTTAGGGTTAAGGGTTTAGGGTTATTCAGGCAACCATGTTCTTAGGGTTTAGGGCTTATCGGGTTTATAGGGTTTAGGGCTTATAGGTTATAGGGTTTAGGGTCATACTACAGTGGTTTAGTATAGGGACCTTAATGATTAGAATAGGGTTTTGGCGAAAATTGCTATAGTATGGCTATATTACAGAACCCAGAAGAGTAGTATTTTGTACTTATTTACAATCTCTCTGTTTACCAGCGTAATTCAGTGGCCTGAAGAACCAGAATAGGGTTTTGGGGGTTCCTTATATTATCAAATTACAGATTAAATTTTTCCAAGCCCTTTTAGGGTTGGGGGGGTTTCACCGGTTAAGGCCCTAGAGGCAGGGCTTTATGCCAGTGCTTTTGGCTTCGGAAGCTGTTTGAGGTCGTACGGGGACCACGCCCCTGAGCCCTAAACCCAAAGCAGTCCACCGAAACCCCAAACTCTGAACTAGCAATGCCCAATATAAGGGCCCTGATACTTAGAATGGGGTGTTAGGTGATATTCTAGCATAGCTACATAGGGACCTCTATGGGAACTTTCAGCGGAGAATTGTCCGACTTATTCCGCATTTTTTGTCGTCAACTGCAAGTGCCCGAAGCACAAAGGATCCGGCTCTGAAGTTGCTCGGGGGAACTTAACATCTCTCTGTCGAGTTCAGCGTTTAGAGTTTAGGGTTTAGGGTTCAGGGTTTAGGGTCTGAGGTGATAGGTGGAGGGTTCAGGGTTTAGGTGCAGGGTTCAGGGTCTGAGGTGTAGGATTTTGGGTGGATGGCCTCCAAGCGAAAGTTTAGACTCTGAGCCCTGATCTGGACAACTCCCTATTGGACCTGCAGCCGACGGCCTAAACTATAAACCCTTAAACCCTAAACCCCAAACCTCTAAACCCCTAAAACCCCTAAACCCTAAACTCTAAACCCTAAATAAACCCTAAACCCCAGTGGACGAAAACTCACCAAAAGCTGCAAACTGCAAAACCTCACGCCTTCGAAGCTAAAAAGGCACTCTGGTCTTAAGAACAAGCTGCTCGCATCTCCTCCCATGCTTGACCTTGGTAGAGAGCTGGGCGTTTCGGACCGAGTTGCTTGCTTAAAGAGAAGCATCAACAAGTGCACCCAAACCTTCACCCTAAATCCCACGGACATGGGTAGTCACGCCCCCTCATGGTCCTCTACACAACGATAGGACTGTCGCCCTGCCCCAAACTGGAGAACCCTGATAACCACTCCGAAAGGGAACCCAATTCGAATCAGTATGACCAAGGCCGAATTGGGGAGATTTATTGCTCAGATGTTGACTGCATTGACAGGGTTTTAGGGTTTAGGGTTTTAGGGTTTAGTGTTTAGGGTTTACGGTTTAGGGGGCATGAAGTCAGGATCGGGCCCGGCCGTCCCGGAATCTACTAAGATCCACCGCTGGTATGTTTAGTGTTCTATACTGGTTTAGGGTTTAGGGATTTCTAGTGTTCTATACTGGTTTAGCCAAGGTATACTGGTTTAGGGGTTTCTAGTGTTCTATACTGGTTTAGCCAAGCTTTCTATGCAGTGTTACAGGGGCTTTTGGGTCTCATAGGGGTCCCAGGACTTCTCGGAGACTCCAGCCCCGGTACTTGAGTAAGATCACCTCAAACATAATATAGGGGCCTGAAGAATCAGAATAGGGGTTCCCTTAAAAGGAGTTCTTTAAAGGGGTCTATAGGGGGATCTATAGTAGGGTTCTATACTATGGGCCTTAATAACTAAAATATAATCAGGAAGCCCCAAAGTAGTATAGGTAATTATAAGGCCCCTACATTAATACAATTCTTGGTCACTGTAGGCCCCTGATTCATAACCCCCCCCCCCTCCCCCAACTGCAGCAAGGGGAGACTAGGGATCCGAATATTCTGGCCCATCAACCCAAAGACTGCAATATCCCTTAATTAAGGAATATTCCTTAAACCATAGTAGGATCCCTAATATAATTGTTATGGTATATTCCTTAATTAAGGCATATTGGGGTCTCTGGGAAGAGGTGCGGTTTAGGGTATTCGTCAGGGGGTCTGCATTCTGGCTAGGGGTATGGGCCTTCATAGTTAGAAAGGGATTTTGGGGTATGTGCTACGATAATCATACCGGGGAACCCTAGTGCCCTAGGGAAGAGTACTATTCATACTCCCTATTCAGATCCCTTTGTTCTTGTGCGAGAGACCTGTGCGAAAGAGTCTCCCGTTTGCTCGGGCCCTAAATTGTGCGGTGTCGTCTCCAGAAGGGTTTCTGTTAAGGGTCCTCTAAGGGTCAACAGGTCAATAATGGATCTATAAGGGCTTAGGGTCGCGGGTTTCGAATACAGGTCAGCAGGGATCGTGGCGTTTGAGTTGTATATAGGGGATACAAGAAATCCTAGCTACAGATATCCTCCAAGGCCCCGCACCCCAAATCTCTAGTGACAACTTAAACTAGGCTAAGAACCAAAAGCCCTGAAACCCAAGCCCTCAACCTTGACTGTCATCTGGCAGGCCTAAACTTCCCGAACCCGAAGTCCTCATTGAACCCCGTTGAGTTCAATTGTTTGATTACAGGAACCGCATAGCAGCAACCGGCATATTTCCAAAAAGGGAGCACTATATGCACGCACCAGAGATATTGATATTAACCCTACTTTCATACAGATAGAACCCCAAAGCAATATCCCTTTTGCATTGTCGAAAACACAGTGCAAGTACAAGAACCCTATAAAAGCAACCCTCCCTCCCATGGAATGCTGAGATGCACTTCGAGTAGACGATGGGTCGGGTGAAGCGCGCCTGATTGCACCGGTAGTCCTCAGGAAAGGTCCCGAGCCCTTTGCAGGGTTCGTGACCGCTTGCAGGGTTCCTTGCACGTGTCCTCTGAGGGTGCTACAACAGCTCGATCTACAACTTCAATTTGAAAGGGTCCTGTCGAGTTTTATGCCGTTTCTGAGGGTTTTATACAGAACTTGCAGGCAGCTTGTCGTCAGGAGCTCATTTTCAGTTGCCATGAGAAGGAAGCACATTGCCTTACTACTTAACCTCATTGTCCGCTACAACATTGAGACTAAGTTCTTCAGCAACATCACACCCGAACTCTAAGACCCAAACCACCACATCCCTCCGGCCTGAACCACAGATCAGTACTCTCATGTCGGGGTAATAGAGCTTCACCCCGAAACTCAAATCTACGAGTCTTGTTCTCGGAGTTTTAGAAAGTTGAGGCTTTCAGGAAAGGCCTCATCGGGTTCTGTAGGGCTTTAGACTAAAATGCAGAGCCTCTCGACGCGAAGATAAATCTCAAAGCCCGAGAACACGGAGCCCTCCGTCCGAAATTCCCTAATCATTGGGCTCCTTGACATGTTCCCTTAAGGGGCTTACCATACGGGTTCCAAAAAACGCTGTTACATACGGGTCTTAGTAAGTAGAACTGCCTGGCATCTTGGAAATCCTGTGTTGTGGCCATCTCTCCAAGTAATCAAACCCTGAACCCTAAACCCTAGTGTCTTTCGGAACCAAAGGTTTGGGCTCACGTGTTCAACCCGAGTTTAGTTAAGTGTATACGGCGTTCTGCATATCCCGCTATCGCCCTCTCTCTATCTCCACTTCTCTGTGTTAATACTCTCTCCCTCTCTCTCGAGCGAGACACTCAAATATCAAGGCTCGCCGATCCTTTTACACCGCTTTTCGACACAGGGGTAGTCTACAAGCTCAATTTGTCACCCTAAACCTTAATTACTTACTAAACCCTAAACCCGTTAAACCCCAAACCCCTAAACCCTAAATCCCTAGATCGTAAACCCGACTAAACCCTAAACCCCTAAACCCTAAACCCTGAACCCCTAAACCCCAAACCGCTTCAAGCCACCGTAAGCCGTGCTCCCGACTCTCCAGCCCTAAACACGAAAACAGATAGCTGCTTTGTGCTCCTTTAAGGGATCCTCTCAGGGATCTTTTAAGGGATCCTCTCAGGGATCTTTTAAGGGCTCCGTTTAAGGGGTCTTTAAGGTTTAAGGGATCCTTTAAGGGATCTATAAGGGCTCCTTTAAGGACTCTGGGGCTAACAGTATGCTGAAGCAAGACCCAAAGTCTCGGCCCTAGCTTGCTCTACGAAGTCGAAGTTGCCAGAACCAGCTAGAACCTCGCGCTGCTTTAAGCCCCTGCCAAGCCCTAGGCCCCAAACGCAGGAAACCCTAAAGCCCCCAAACCCTAAACCCTAAACCCCTAAACCCTAAACCCCCAAACTCCCAAACCCCACACCAAAAGCCCTAATTCTCCTTTCTTTTGAAGCCCTAAACCCTCAACACTAAAACTCCCTAACCACCCTAAACCTGAAGCTCTAAACGGTGTAATATACCTTGAATCATATTAGGGTTCCTATTACAGTTTAAGGTATATTCCTTAATTAAGGGGTTTTGGAGCCTCTGGGAAGCTCTAAACCGTAGAACTCCAATTGAACGCTAAAGTCCCAAAGCCCTAAAACTAAACCTTAAGCCCTAAACCCTAAAGCCTAAGTGAGTGGTAGAACTCCAATTGAACCCGGGCTTCACAGCCGGTGTGTGCGTCGACTCCACCTTGGCTTTGGGCTCGGGGTCGGGTGTAGGGCATAGAGGTTTAGGGATTTAGGGAGGTGTAGTGTGGAGGTGGCAGTGCCTTACCCTAGGGCTCAAAATGGGCCAGAAGCATTATATACTATTGTCTTTAGGCCCAAAAGCCTTAAACTATGAGTCCGTAGATCCCGAGTTAGGGAGTGAGGCGTGGCTTGAGTTTCGATGGTTGAGTTGTAGACCGAGGGCATTAGGCGGCTTACTCGAGATTTAGAAAATGCTTGCTCTGTGCTGCGGGAAGGGCCTTGGATTTTGGGGCGTAGGGTTCAGGGTTAAGTTGTTGCTGCTGTGACTCTGAGTCAAGCGTCAGCGTAATCGCAATGGGACTGCTAGATGGCAACAGTCGCGAAACCCCTTTCACAACATTATCTTCAAGGTGGCTTTGTGCTGCTCCCTAAAGCTCTTCCCCGACGGACTTACGGTTCGTGTACTGTAAGGGCCTTAAAAAATTTGGGCTTGGGGGGTATATTTAAGTACAGCTATAGTATAGACAGGAGCTCCAACGAGTAGCATTACCACGTATTTCTCTAAGGGTCCACGTGCCCAAATAGTATATACTTTGGTTGTAAAGTACGCCCTATGTGGGTAGATTGGGGCCGACCGTTAGGGTTTAGGCTGATATAGTACGCCGCAAAACACAGAATTGCGTCTCCCTCTGAAGGGCTCTGAACCGAGAGAAGGCACTTGAAGATTCCACCTCAAATTTCATCCCTAAGCCGAAAATCCGAAGCTCTAAATGGCTAACCCTAAACCCTAAGCCCTAAAGCCCTGTACCTGCAGCCGGTAGAAATTGGGACAGATCTCGCTCTTGGTTCAATTCGTGCATGTCTAGGATTGGAACTTTGATAAAACCCAAGCTACACCCTAACTAGTATGACCCGTATCACAAAAGACCTCGGAATAAGGTACCCTTGACTTTATGCTTGTCCAACGGGAGTATCTTGTCTCACCCCGAACAACCCCTGAATCCTTCGACGTCCCGCCGCTTTGAACTCTAGACCGTGACCAGACCTAACAAAACAGTGGGAACTAACCAAAAAAGCGGCCTGCATAATTAGTTAGACTGGGATTTTGGAGGGCTGCATACTACAAACACCAGGAACCCTCTCGAGTACTATTGCGTAGATAAAGTAGGAGCCTTAGTCTACGGTTTAATAGGGTTTAGGGTTTAGGGTTTAGGCCTTAGCCTTAGTAATCCGCCGAGGCCGGAGGCCCAGGCTCCCTCCTGCAGCCTCTGCTCTTTCACATTGCTGGTCTCCGGCAAGCCGATGCGTAGCGTTAAAATTAGAAGAGGGTTTTTGGGGCCCCTTATACTATAAGTGTAATTAGGAACCCCCAATTTAGTATATGTAAGCCCCTAAATCCTAAACCCTAAACCCTGAAAGCCGTATACCCCGTACAATACCTTTATGGATCCCTTGTAGTTCTTTGCTTTGAAATCCTATTATTCAGGGTCTCTACTGTTTAGGGGTCCTTTTAAGACAAGGAGCCTATTTGTAGGCTACGGTTTCTGTATTCAGGTCTATATTGGGGCCCCCTTCCAGGGCACATCTTTTTGCTGCGTCAACTATCTCCGTGCAGCAGAGCTGATGCAGGACCAAGGCGGCGGTAGATGCATCCTTGCAAACCGCTCTAGTGGCCTGCATTCTCGCCTGTCAAACGTGAACCCGACGAAACTCAGCATTGCAAAGTCAAAAGGGTCTGGCCCAGTCGTGACTCGCCAGGGTTTGTAGGCCTGCTTCATCGCAACAATGGCGCTATATGCATATGTGCAGATATATTGATGCTATGTTGTATCTTATTTTGGGATTTTCGTATACCGTAATATGTAAACAGTGCTATACCTTCTACTGTACTACACAATACTGTGTCATATCATGTTACGCCTATCCACTGCGTATGCTGCTCATATTATATAAATGTATATATATATATATGATGTACATATAAAATAAAAAAATAAATAAATAAAAATATATATATATATATATACACATACAGATACATACATGTATATGTGTGTGTGCTGAACAAATAATCACTTGAATCTTATCATCTGTGTCATCCTACATGCGTATTTATACAAAATGTAGTGTTAGCAACATGCAATATCTACTTTTGAGTCAAAGGTTCTCTTCCTCTCTCTCTCTCTCTCTTTTCAAAGTATGTACATGTATAATAATATATATATATATATGTATATATATATATATACAAATATGCATATGCATGCATACATACATACATACACAAACATAGACACGCAGATACTCTCTCTCTGTCTTCATGTGTATATATATATACACATGCTAAATCTACCATACGGAACTAACAAAAAGGTAAGTATACACATGTATATGTATATATTGTATATGTATATATGGTATGCTAGATGTATGAAATTTGACATACGTGTTTGAACCGATAACAAGAAAATAAAATATTGCTAACGAACACACCAAAACAAAAGTTTGGCGTATTCTGTCTATCCAAAAATTTCTTTACACCTCATTACATCGTAGCTTAATTTGTCTTCTTGCGGTACATTATCTTCTTCAAAAGAAATACGTAGTATATCATACCCTGTCCTGTTCTGTGCTACTGAGCTATGTTCTCTTGCATTGTATAGTACAGTCTGCGACATTCTACCATCGTCAAACATTTCAGAATATTCTCTTATATTCCGTTCTGAGCTACTGCATACCTATGTACATGCAAACATATAGACATATACACGGATACATACCTACATTACATTCGTACATACAAACATATATACACATAAAGATCTCCGTACATTAGTACATACAGTACGACATAACAAGATGCATGTGTATGTCTATACACATATGAATATGTATATATAAAGAAATACACGTGCATATGTATGTAACATCATGCCGTATGTGCCTGCTCTACGTATCACGTAAACGAAGCAGGTCTTGACCAGGCCCACGCTCCTTCAGTCACCCTGGATGTTGAGAGAAACCAGTGGCGCAGCTGAGAAGAAGCGAGTGCTGTGGGGTCCTCCTGGGTAGCATAGGGGCCGCATACGGTTTGGGTTTTTCTATACTGTTGTAAAGACATATATTCGAGTACCTTGAGAAGCGAATCGCTGAGGTCGCTTTATTGCACTTAACTTGGAGCGCGAGGTACTACCCAGGAAATGCAGGAGAAACTCTCTGCACAGGACCACTGGACGCTGTGCCCATTGCTGTTGTTGCTGTTCTTCTGGACATGACGATGAAAAACCGGTGATGAAAACGTGATACCCAGAGACCACGGAGCCAAATACGTGGCTATGTTCGGCAGCTGTCTTTCATCTGCATCCCCCTAGTTTCGGCAAGTAGACCTACCTCGTTGAACAATAGTCCTGTCGCACACAATCGAAGTGCCTTGCATGGTCATGTGTTGCATCATGCAGCTCCGGTCTGCCATGTCCATGCATGATCCGAGTACGTTAACATAAGACACCACATACATCTCGTGCCACAGCAGTCATGAGCATCTTTATGACGGCGGAGGCGGCTAGTAGTACATGCTGATAGTGTTGGTGGTGTTGGAAGTAGTGCCCGTAGAAGTCGTCGTCGCGCCACTAGTAGTAGTGGTAGTTTTTGTCTTAGACATAGTCTTCATCTTTTTCTGCTATGACTAGTAGCAGCAGCAGTAGTAGTAGCAGAAGAAGTTGTAGTAGTAGTAGTAGCAATAATAGTAACAAGTGTAGCATTACTAGCAGTAGTCGTGGTAGTAGAAGCAGCAGCAGGAGTAGTAGCAACACTGCTAGTACTGGTACTAGTACTGGTATGAGTACTAGCACTAGTACCAGGACTGCTGGCAGTGCTTGTCGTCGCCGCCTTAATCCTAGTCGTACTCAGTCGGGGTCGTAGTCGTAATCGGAATCACAGTCATAAACGTAGTCGGAGTCATAGTGACGGTAGCAGCGGCAGTTTTAGTGGTAGCGACAGAAACAGTAGCAGCACGAGAAGACAGCAATGGCGGAGGCATTGATGATCTCAATGCAAGCCCAGTGCAGCGCCGTCTCACGATGTACAGAGTCGCGCAAATCATCATACACTCTTCAGAACTCTGCCGAAGCTTGTTTGTGTGGGAGACTGTGGACAGCAATCCTGGGCTTCCGATCCTCGCATATTGTTCGGGACACCTCTTAGAAAAAAAACATGCACCTTCAATTTTAGCCCCTTTTCTATTTACTGCCCTTTCGTGCATGTAGCATCATGACCCCCGCAAACTGGCTCAACACTAAGAAACTACATTTGGCTCGGTGAAGTATATTCGGAAGTACTTCGTCCATGCACAGTGACGTACTTGCAAACCGCGAAACCCCAGATAATCTAAATACACCAATCCAAAAAAACCTAAACCAAACAACAGAACCCTTACAGGCACCTCATCAAAACCTTATGGAGAACTCGTGGAAAGTTACAAACAACCCTGCAGACGTTTGCGGGAAGCCCAACTTCGTGCCCAGGGCGGAAAACATTTAAAATTATTCGGGCAGCTTGAAACCAGAAGTGGTGGCTCCACGCCTCTTTGCGGCACTTTACGTCTGCTCTTGTTTACAGCTAACGGAGGTCCAAAAATGCATACATACAGGGCAACATAAGTAGTTGCATACATAACCATTAAATCAATACATGCATACATGCATGCATACATACATATTTACACGTATGGTTACATACAGGCATACGTGCAGATGCATGTCCTTACACACATACATAACAACGGACAAACAAAACGGCAAGCAAGCAAACAAACAACAAACAGAACCAAAGAAACAATCACATAAGCAACCAACCAGCCAACCAACCAACCAAACCAACCAAACAAACAACCAAACAACCCATAAAACATGCATTCATGCATACATGCATACATACATACATGTGTATATATATATAGGTATAGTAGGTTTGAGAAACTTTTCGATCCTTTAGCGCTAGCAAGGGGTTTTGTGTTGCAGGGCTTTGTGATTGATAGGGGTCTTCCGTTAGACAAGCACTTACGATAGACAATGGTTGCAGGGCTTGGCTTACTTTGCCATGGTTCGGTTTCGCTTGTCTGGCTTGTTTAAACCTCAAGGCTCTGAAGCATACTATAGTGTGTATCTAAATAGTTATAATATAAATATACAAATGCAACACTATCTGTACAGACATCTGTATAAACAAACAGATGTACGCGCATACATGCATATGTATATACATATATGTACTTATACACATACACGCATACATGCATACAAACATGCAAGCTAACGACTTCTTCGGCTCTAATCGCGTGCTCAACGCTACATCACGAAAGCAAACAGCGCACAGCCTCTCTACGCCCGGCTTAGGTTTCAAGCTTAAGGCCTAGGGGACTCTATGAGAACGACTCGACACAATCCTGATAGCCTGAGGCGACCAGTGTGTCTACGGTACGTACTTCGGGCGGCGGTTTAGAATCCACAGCTTCCGGGTTCAGCTTCGTATGGGTAGTTTTCAAACATTAGGGACCCGAAAAAGGTACCCTAATTTCGAGAACTACCTATATGCAGATAGAACCAAAGCGCGCTTCCGCTTGGTGCTGGCTTTCTTGCATGGCCACGGTTGAAGCCTTCGGGAATTCAGTGGCTTTCTATGGGGGCTCTTTCAAGAGTTCCATATCGGTTGGGAAAACACATTCTTGTCCAGTATACTACGGAACGACAGGTTGACCTTTGGGATTATATAGGAATTGAGTTTTGGGTTTAGGGAGTATAGTAGACCAAAACAAGGTTAAAGGCTAAAGGCTACATACTCTACAAGTTTAGGATGGCTTTGTAAGTTCTAGAACGGTTACTAAGGGGGCCCGAGCACCACCTGTGACTTCAGCCAATCGAGAGTCGTCTGGCTCAGTGGTCCCCCTGCCTCATCTAGGCTGGCTTTGCAATTCCTCCGATATGTGCGTAAACCCCCTAAACCCTGGACCCTAAACCCTATTCATCCATGAAGACAAAGGTAAAATCTCCAAGCGGCCTACCAAAAGGTGTTCATACTTTGTCAAAGGGCTCCCCGAATTGTAATTTTAGGGCCAATGCGCGCGCTCCGTATCTACGTGGACCCTTAAACCTGCTGACCTTTGATAGAAGCTCATGAAAAATGCAAAGGCAAATGAGGTCCTTCAAGGCGTAAAGGCCGCTTATACGGGTCGGGTTGTATGGGGTACCTTGCAGGCCGGGTACCCTAAACCCTAAACTCTCCCTAAACCGTCCTTGACTCCATCCTTCGCTGAAGGTGTTACTGTAACTCTTCAAGAGTCCTTCAAGGACTGTGGGTTTTAGGGTTTAGGGTGGCCAAGTTTTACCCTAAAGCTCTTCCTATTCTAAGGCTTTTTTGGGGCTCAAAAAGCTTGTTGTGGTGCCACGGAAGGCAGCAGGGGGCGTGCAGGATGGGCGCCAATCCGCCCATCGAGTGCGCAACTCAGCTCTTATCCCCAAATGAGTGAAACAACCTTGAGTCACAACGGTTAAGCCGGGGAAATGATAGTAATCTGAGGAAATAAGCTTCGGTCAGATAGGATCGCAATTTCAACGGTCGGGTCATGGATCGAACCCAAAGAGATCATATGAAGGCACCAGGGCTTGAGTGCTATCGTAACTGTAATCTTCAGAATCGCGGCCCGACAAGTTGATTTTAGATTCCTTGCTTGGGGCCTCCTGCACCCCCAAACATCCACAGGTGAAGTCTGCTATCATTTCCCCAATTAACGGCTCGGGCCTCGTGTTTAAACAGTTTAAACTGGGCCTGCAGCCGGTCTGCGCGTGCTCCGAGTGCTACTTGCACAAGTTTCCAAAAAGATCTGCAATCTTAAGGGACGGCAGCATACAAACTATGCTGATAACCATGTCAACATGAGTAATAGTAAACATCACGAACATCAATCATCCTGAGCAAATCATCATAGTCATACTCATACTCAAAAAAATCATCATCATCATCATCATCAACATCATACTACTACAACTACAACTGCTGCTGCTGCTACCACTACTACCACTACTACTACTACTACGACTACTACTACGACGACTACTACCATTACTACTACCACTACTACCACTACTACTGCTACTACCACCACCGCCACGACGACGACGACGACTACTACTACTACTACTACCATTACTACTACCACTACTACTGCTAGTAGTAGTAATAACTAGTAGTAGTAGTAGTAGTAGCAGTAGTAGTAGTTGTAGTAGTAGTAGTAGTAGTAGTAGTAGGAGTAGCAGTAGCAGTAGCAGTAGCAGTAGCAGTAGCAGCAGCAGCAGCAGTAGCAGTAGCAGTAGCAGTAGCAGTAGCAGTAGCAGTAGCAGGAGTAGCAGTGGCAGTAGTACTAGTACAATTACTAGTGCTAGTAGTAGTAGTAGTAGTAGAAGTAGTAGTAGTAGTAGTAGTAGTAGTAGTAGTAGTAGTAGTACTAGTAGTAGTACTAGTAGTGGTAGTAGTACTTGCGCTGGTACTTGTACCTGTACTAGTAGTACTAGTACGTAGTACTAATGCTAGTACAAGTACTAGTACTAGTTATTGTATTTGGATGGGAGCCCTCAGCAACACAAAAAACGTTGATGGTTTTGGCTTTGGGTCATAGCCTGCTGGTTACCTGAAACTAAAACCGTGCAGTCATGCCATTTCCGAGAGTACCTCACTCGAAGCTCGTGCACGGCTTGCATGATTCAACACTAAACTCGGCTGGGGGGTTTAAATGAGGGCTGTAGGGTCTAGGGTGTTGTCCCGAAGCGGTGCGCCCGAACCAGAAAATCAAGAAACGTCGCACACCTCGAACTCGCAACAAAAACCTGATCGAAACATGTATGTATGCAGCTCTCTCTCTCTCTCTCGCGCTCTCGCTCGCCCTCTCTGATTCTATACATATATACATCCATCCATCCATCCATCCATCCATGTCCGTGCATGCATACATGCATACATATGTTCATACATATGACATATAAATAAATAGTTAAATAAATAAATATATATATATATATGTATGTATGTGCATGTGTATCTGTATATGTACATATTGAGAATAAACAAATAAATAAATATATGTATATACATATAGAGAGAGAGACATGTTTTATATTTACGTGTAAACGTCTGTCTTTCTGTACATATGTCTGGCTGTATGTTTGTCCGTCTTTCTGTTTGCTGTCTGTCTGTATGCCTGTATGTATGTCTGTCTGTATGTATTTATATAGTTAATTATACATAAGTATATATATATATATGTATACAAACACATACAAACATATATATATATATATATATATTTAAACATATTACAGGTGTATACAGTATAATTACATATATACATGTCAACAGAAAACAGGGGAACCACATCCAGACCCCAGCATAAGAGCCGCCCCCCGGACATCCTCCGGACATCCTTAAAACCGTGGAACCCGAGCTCGTCTTCAACAGGGACCCAAAAGGGACATAAGCATAAGCCGTTTATAGGGATATGATATCCCTACCTTATTGGGCTTCAGTATAAGGGGGGTTATATAGGATATCCCTATCCGTATTTTTGCTTATGTGCTTTTTTGGGGGGCCCTATTCAAAGAGATACAAAGACAAAGGGATCGTCGTCTGGCTCTGGACCCCGCAGCTTATCGTCCCGTCTCCGGGCTGATGATACCTTGCTGGACCTGGGTTCTGAGTTGTGCAAGAGTTTAGGGTTTAGGGGTTGCGTTTAGGATTGATTGGTTGATGACCCTTGGTGTGCACAGTTGAGGGTCTTGGGGCCTACGGCTGAGGGGTTCGGGCTTTCAAGTTTGGTTCTAGGGTTTACGCGTTACCGGGAGGTAGCAGGCGCTGGCTGGTTTAGGGTTCTACCAGCTCACGCTGCGTCGAGACGATGGAAATCTTGAGGAGAAATAATTTCGTTTCATCTTAAGGAGCAGAAGACCCTAAGCTCACAACCCCTTTTTCAATCTGGGATTTCGGGGTTGGGGGGTTAGGCCCCGTAGGCTCTCACATTCTTCCAACCCCAACACCCCGAACTCTCACAAAAAAAACAAAACCAGGCTCAAAAAGATGTGTGCATCGTACGCCCTACATCTCATAAGCAGCCCTACACTGGAAGAAACACCATCTAGAAGACATGAGAGTTCAAGCTTAGATATCCTACTACAAAACCCTAAAACCATAAAAAGCAGCACTCTTCTATCAACTCTTACAGAACCCTAAACCCTAAACCCTCAACCCCCTTACAGAAACCTGAAAGGAAGACCTGAGAGCTCCCGCAAGTAGTCCCAGCCACAAGGTCTCTGGGGCCGACTCTATGCGATGCAGAAAGTCGTCCAAGCTACGAAGATGTGCCTGGGATTTAAAGCTTAGGGTTTATAATGTCGGAACCTGATTAAGAAACCCTGGGCCAAAAAACACACCAAAAAAATAGGATTCATATGAGGAACCGTATAGTGGAGCCCTTGCAGATGGAATATGCGACCTCAAAAAATTAATTCAAATTGGCTTTATTCCATCTGTTGGTTTTTGGTTCCCGCGTGTAAAATCGTATTCTAAGTGACCCTCTCTTGGAATATGTCGAGCAGCGATCTCATAGAATATGGCATATATGACTTATGCTGATATTCCAAGTGAAGGCCGCGTGCCGTAGGGGTTTGGATTCCTGATCAGTAAGTCCCACTCGACCCGTCTTGAAGCGCAGACCAACGAACCTAGCACTACAGCGATTGTGCGAGTTCTGGATTTGATGAGCTTGAAATCTCTAAACTTCTGTGCGCACTGAGCGTGAATGCTGTTTTGTGTAATCACAGTAATGCTTAGCCCATATTCCAAGTACGGGCTGCGTGCTGTAGGGGTTGAGAGTTGTGAGACAACACTGCTGTTGCAGCCTGGGAATTCATGTTTTAACGTTTCAAGGTTTGATTCAATCGGCGAAAACATATCGCAACTGTGATTTTCAGCGACCTGCGCTCCTCTTGGACGCAGGCGCTCCCCCGCTCTTCGTGCTCCTATATATATATATAAGCTATCCTCGTGCACAGCATATTTGTTCATGTACATATGGATGGACATATATACACATATACTCATACAGATTTTTGTTACGTATCCCCATATTCCAAGTGTATGCTCTACCACGAGGGTGCCGCGATATCTTCGCCCGAGACATGGTCGAGACTGAGCTTTGACTGTACATGGAGAAAGGTATGTTGTTGAAAGCCATGCTGGCCCCAGGCGCATGTNTATGCTAATGTTCCAAGTGCATGCTCCGCCCCGTAGGGGTCAATGTTTCCTCGCATCGACTATGTTTCCATGAAATGGCTGAGGTATCATCGCATCAGATATATTTTTTCAAATGTTCATACAGTACTATATGTGATTTTTATGCATATACTTCTATATTTGTATTCTATGTGGTGTGTCGTTTTTCATATTCCAAGTAACCTCACTTAGAATATTTAGGCCCAAACTTTGAGGTCATGAGATGGAATTTAAACCATATTCCAAGTCATGTCCTTGAAAAAAGCAT